>JBBPDH010031683.1:0-10361 GCA_037974565.1 Clupeocharax schoutedeni
CAAAACAACCCGACCCACTTCCAGGTTAAACCCCGCCCACTTCCGCGTTAGGTCCCGCCCATTCCGAGTACAGATACAGATACAGATAATGCTGTACTCGCTCATCCCTAAAAATCACTAAAGGATAACTGCTTGCACTAATAAGATGCTTTAAATATCAGATGCTTTAAATATCATTCCTCCCGCTCTCTTTTTATCATGAGTAGTCCTCATGAAATTACAGTTTGCGGGGGCAGATTCGAGAACGGTAGCAGCAGTTTTAGCCTGATCAAGCCATGTTTCAGTCGGAAGCAGAAAATTGAGGGAGTATGTACAGATCAGATCATTCATTAAAAATTACTTGTTTGAAGAAATGCACTTTAACTACCAACCTCAGAGCTACCACTGAATATGTATTGAAATTATATAAGGAGGGAAAGGCTCTGGTTGTGATGCTGCAAAATCGTCTCATTTAGATGTCTGTTTAGTTCATTTTTATTTCACGGAATTGTCTAATATTTACTTGTTTACTGTTGCCAGCTAAGTGGCTTTATCACTAAGTTTAGATTTTTTTTTCTTCAGAAAAGAGCCTAGCAACTTTTTGGAAAAGCCTTAGTGACTTAGAATTCTATCTACCCTACCTCCAATGCATGCAAATATTAAGGAAAAAACTGTGGCAGGAAAAAAAGGAACGCATTGGTGGAAAATGTAATCAGTTTTACCAAGAGTCACACATCTAGAATGTGCAAACAGTGTGGCATTCTCTCATTGCATGACCCTATTGTTATTATAAAAAAATAATATTGTTTTATAATTTTATAAAAGTAAACTGTTAGGCTTTATATATATATATATATATATATATATATATATAGGCTTTAAAATGTCAAGCATGTCAGTGTCAGGCATTACAGTGCATCTGAAGCTATTAGCTAGGCATAGGTATAACAGGATAATGATTCATGTAGGGGGGCTAATGACATTTGTCTGCAGCAGTTAGAAGTTACTAAGAATAACATCAAAGAGGTTTGTTAATTAGCACATACAATGTTTGATCCTGTGCCAGTGCGGCATGTCCCCAAAGATTAGAGCAGGCTTTGGGTGCTGAAATTGTAGATGTTCAATTAGCGCTCTATGGGTTTTATTTACAACTGGTCCACATTTTGAGACCAAGTCTGATTTTTTGCTTTGTACTATCTGCCCCTTCTGGGAGGTTTCTGCTCTCAAGTATAGCACATAGCCGGCTAGCTAGCAAGCAGTTTTGTTCCGATAGCTGTTGCTGACAAACCAGCACCAAAGCCAGACAGCATACAAACTGGCTAAACCAACCATCTGCTAGCTGCCATAAGTCACAACAAAGCTTTCAACCTGTTGAGACCATGCCCGAACCAAACAGAAAATTATAAAAAATCAAAATTGTGTTCTAATAATTTATTCAACACTTATCAAAAAAAACAGCAAAACAGCACCTTAGATCTAAAGCTAGGACTGAGCAGCTGCTATTGGAAGCTGCTATAAGCAGCTGCTATTGGAAATGAAATAATCACTGAACAGAATTTTGATGCCTTACAGAGTTCTAATGAATTAACAAAATTAAAGTATAACTTAGTATAACTTAACTGAGCTGGAATCTTTCCACATTGCCTGGAATGAGAACTTTAGAGACTATAGCAGAGCACTTAATGTTGTGTCTATTGTCTCTCACTGATTATAACAAAAATAATCCTACATTTCAATTCAGTACAATTTCTAAATCTGGAAGATACAGAACCTCATATACCTACAACACACAATAGTGATGATTCGACAGTTAAACAGGTGGTGTATGTGGAGCAATTGCTATTTTTTTCCGTCCATAAAAGGCAGAATGTGAAAATGTATATGTGTAGATGCTAATTTATGAACAGGTATCTGTTACATTAAAAAAACATGTTTTAAATAAGTGGAACTCATTAAATATAGCACAGGTCACCTTCAATTTAGTCTTTTTAACAACTAGCATTATGGTGTTCTTATTCAGATATATATAACTGTTGGTGTTATTTTAGTCTGAAATTATAGTTATTTATTTCTATTCAGTTCTTTCAAACATGCTGTTGTACAACCGCTGCTGAAAAAATTGGGACTAGGCCCTTCTGTTCTGTCAAACTTTAGGCCTGTCTCGAAGCTACCTTTTCTGTCTAAACTCCTGGAAAAGATTGTCTATGCCCAACTGAAGCCTTTTCTGGATGAACATGCAATTTTGGAAGTGTTCCAGTTTAAAGCTCACCACAGCACTGAATCTGCTCTGTTAAGAGTTTTTAATGATATTTTGTAGCAACTGACTCTGGCGACTTTGTACTACTTGCTGCATTTGATACCATAGATCATGGGATCCTCATTTCCAGGTTGGAGCAATGGGTGGGCATTACAGGTTCACCTCTCCAATGGTTTAGGTTTTATTTCTCAGAAAGAAGCTTCTGTGTCAGTATTGGTGATTTTACTTCCACCTCTGCCGCATTCCCCTGGGGGGTACCACAAGGCTCCATTCTTGGTCCTTGGGGCTATCTTCCGGAAACATAATATTTCTTTTCATCTTTATGCAGATGACTGTCAGGTTTATATCCCACTAAAGCACAGTAGTGTGTGTTCTGTCCAGCCTCTTCTTGACTGCCTTACTGACGTCAAGAGATGGATGACATTTTTGGATTTCAATGAGAACAAATCATGCTGTTTAGACCAAATGGCGGTAGCAGATCCCCCCGTACAGACCTTTATTCTTTGGCCCCTTTTGAGAAAGCCATGATTTCAAACTTAGGTGTTAGAATGGATCCTATTTTAAAATTGGTTAGCCAGGTAAATGCTTTTGTAAAATCCTGCTTCTTCCAGTTGAGGCAGCTGTCAAAAATCAAGCCTGTTCTGTCTAAACGCAACCTCGAAACAGTGATCCATGCTTTTATAACCACTCGCCTTGATTACTGTAATGCAAGCCTCTATTGCCCGCCTACAACTGGTGCAAAATGCCACAGCTCGATTTTTAAACAGTCCAAGCAGGCGAGAACATATTGAGCCAACTTTGGCCTCTCTTCATTGGCTTCCTGTTCATTTTAGAATCCGTTTAAAAATTCTTTTATTTGTTTTTAGGTCTTTGAATGGCTTTGCCCCAGTTTACCTGTCTGAACTTCTGCACCCTTATATACCATCCTGTTTTCTCAGGTCTGCAGACTAGAGGTTCTTATCCCCACAAAATTCATTTTGTACACTCAGAGGTGATAGGGGTTTTTCAGTTGCAGCTCCGCAATTATGGAATGCCTTACCATGCTATGTTAGGCAGGCCCCTTCACTCACAGAGTTTAAATCTCATCTAAAAACACAGTTTTACTCCCTGGCTTTTGACCCTGTGTGAGGTGGTGACTTAGGTGGTTGATACCCGTTTTATCACTTATCTGTACCTGTTTATTTTATCTATTTGCTTTTTATCTCTTTGTGCTTTGTGTTTGGTTTTATTGTACTGCACTTTGGTGAGCCTTGTTGTTGTTTTAAAGTGCTTTATAAATAAAGTGGAATTGAATGGAATGGAATGGAAAACTTAAAATGGACCACACTGGACACCCACCCACCCATCCATCTACTCATCCAATCGAATTTTCTTTTGTATCTAGAGCTAAATGATAATTTCATGTAATGAAAGTCTGGGTAGGGGAAGGGGGATAATGTATTATGTAAATTTGACTTCTGTTGTATGTCTTGTTAGGTGTATGACATTCATGGGATGGATGGGCGGATGGATGAACAGATGAATAGACCTGCCTACCAACCTAATTACCTTTGCACACTGGGACTAATTCCCACAACAAAACATCTTAAGACATTTCATAAGATGTCAAAAGTAATTACAGTTTAAAAATTAAAATGATAAAACAATGCTCAATATGCTTTGGGAAAGGGGTTGACTGGCAATCTGTGTGTTCTGGAAAGGTCCGGTGCACGGCCATTAGCCTGAGATGCAGCCGCGATGCACATATCCCCCCCCTTCCCCCCACGGCCGAGACGCAGTCTCATCGCACAGAACAACAGGCGTTGGCCTGTATTTCTCGGGCAGGGCCGTTATTTTGTCCCAGTCCACCCCTGCTTGGGGACGTGAACTAACAACAATAAGTTACATTTTAGTTACATCTACTAAAATTTTTGTGTGCAGCAGTTCCAATATAAAGACAGTGCCTGCTCATCGGGAATGGACACAATGGTAATACCTTAAACTCGTAGGACTCCTCGATGATCACCTCCAACCTGCTGTTCTCACCCAGAATAGGCTTCCCCATCTCAGCTATCTTTCTTGCCTCCTCTTCCTCAGCACTCAGCTGCCCCTCTGGGTCCTCTGAGGTGAGAGAGAAAGATAAAGGAGTAAGGTGAGAGTGAGATAAAACTCATCATCGCTATATGTATATATATGTCACTGGTGGGACAAAACTGTAATTACCTTTTACCCCTTACGTGGAAAGGATAATTAGATCAAAACCATTTGGTATAAATATTTTTACATTACTTTAAATTAAAAGGTAAAAGTTCGTAATGTGATGTCTAGAGGTGACCCAAACGGCATTGTATAAAAGGATGCTGCCAAATACTAAATTGAAAAAGCAATACTGCTGTAGTCTTGAGTTTTGGTTTCTGGCCCTCGTGCCTAGTTTCTTTGTGTTTTTGAAATGTAAAAATAAAGAATGCAGTGTGTGGACTTCCAATGGTGTGGTTGTGCCTGCCTTTCGTGCCTGGAGAAGGGGACAACCCATGACAACACCTGAGATATCATGTTTAAATCAGGGAACGCTGATGCATACAAAGCAGCCACTTACGACCTCCGGAAGTCCATTAAAATAGCCAAAAAGAATTAAAGGGACAAAGTTGACTCCAGCTACCGCAGCTTTGACACCAGGCGACTGTGGTACGGACTGCCGCTGCATCACTGACTCAGGTGGGCAGTGAAGCTGAAACTCTCATACTGAATATGGAGGATGTGAGATGGTCTTTCAACAAGGTCAATCCTCACAAAGCTCCAGGACCAGACGGCATCCCGGGCCGGATCCTCAGAATGTGCTGACCAGCTGGCAGGGGTGTTCACCAGCATCTTTAACTTCTCCCAGGGACAGTCGGTGGTCCCTACTTCCTTTAAAACATCCACCATCATTCCTATCCCAAAGAAACCAGTGGTCTCCTGTCTGAATGACTACCACCCTGTGGCCCTGACATCAGTCACCATGAAGTGTCTCGAGTGCCTGTTCACATCACATCTGCACCTCCCTGACATGCTGGACAAACAAAGCCACAGAGGATGCCATTGCCTTGACAATGCAGACTGCCCTCACTCACCTGGAATAGGGTAATACATATGCAAGAATGCTCTTCATCGATTACAGCTCGGCATTCAACACCATCATCCACACAAAATTTGCTTCAAAGCTCGCTGATCTTGGGTTGGGACCATCTATCTGCAGATGGATTTTCAACTTCCACACAAACAGGCCCCAGGTGGTAAGAGTTGGTAAGCACATTTCCTCATCATTCACCTTAAACACAGAAACGCCACAGGGATGTGTGCTTAGTCCCCTTCTGTATTACTTGTTCACACACGGTCTTTGGAAAATAACGTGTGTCTCAATGTCAGCAAAACAAAAGAAATAATGGTGGACTATCAGAAATTACAAGTCTGGGAACACCAGCACATCCACATCAACAGTGTCAAGATCAAAAGGGTCAGCACCATCAGATTCCTTGGATATAAATGAGGACCTTTCCTGGCCCCTTCGCATAGACACTGTAATTGGAAAAGCTCGCCAGCGACTCTACTTCCTGAGGAGGCTGAGGATATTTGGCATGAATTTGGCATGAAATACAGGGCTGCGATCAAGAGCCTGCTGACAGGCTGCATTACAGTTTGGTATGGGAGTTACTACAGAGAGTTACTACGGAGAGTGTTGGCAGCAGAGCACATCACAGGCATGAGTCTTCCTGCTATTCAGGACATTTAGCTTCACTCGTAAAGCACACAGCATAATCAAGGATCACAGCACATCCAGTACGCCAGCTGTTCTCCCTGTTACCATCTGGTAGATGATACAGAATTCTGACTGCTCGGACTACAAGACGAAAAAATAGCTTTTACCCTTAAGTCATTCGTCAACTCCACTACAACATGTGAACACACACGCCACACTTCACTGAATGTACACATAAACTGTCCTCTACAAAACAGACTCAGATACATGTTTTTAAATTCTACTTTTTAAAAATTCTTTTTAAATTGTTATTGTTTGTTATTCTTATTATATTGCTGAGGGACTTGTGTTCTGCTTGTCAATCACATTTCATTGCAATGTTCCACCCTGTGTCAACTTGCATATGACAAATAAAGCTGAAACTGAAGTGAAACTGATATTGGTCTACAATTCAACAACTTAAATCTATATTTTTCACATTAGCAAAGCAAGTGAAAAATCTCAAAGCTCAAAAAATTAAACACCATTCCTGCAAGTGAGAATACAATAAAGGTATACTGAGAGACACACAGCACAAGGGAGACTTCTGAAACAAAGGCATGAGATTGCATGGAGAGCACAAAGGCTATTCTCGTCTGTCAGTCATACTCTGGAAAGCTTTACAAAAATGTTACACAGCTTATAAGCACCAAACTAGTGGTGTAAAGAAAAGCAAGTTACACATTAAAACACAATCCAAAGGACATGAAAATAAGTGTTATGAATAAATTACACTCAATGTGTAAAGGATTTTATACCTTCTGAAATTAAAAATGCTAATCCATTACTGTGTTAATTGCACCACCAAGTCCATATGAACCTACTCTCTTTGAATTCTTAGGATAATAATTAGTTTGTGATAATTAATAGCTTGTAATCTTACCTTCATTCAGCAGCAGAGCTATGGGGGTAAGAAAGAGAGAAGTTTTATTATTATAATAAGCTTTACTTGCAGTTATATACAGTTAAGTATATCATATACAAGACTGTCATTATTGGTTAAAGTAGTAATAAAAAATCATGAGTATTATAATCAAATAACTGAGTTTAAAAGCAATACAGAATAACACTTAACAAAAGTGGGGGGTTGAGAAGGTCATTAAAATATAGCTTATAATACACTGACTTGCTATTCGCTACAAATTATTTTTACTCTTACATCATTATGATTGTCAAAGTCAACAAAAATATATTCATTAGCTGATCAAAATATTAAGACAATAGCCCAACACCCCACCGTTCTTGTTGATCACTTCAAAAATTTGTTGTGGCATGCTTGATGAGCATGTTTCCAGGAGTCTGGTGGGAATGTTGCTCCATGTGGTGAAGACTGCTTCAGGGGGGGGGCATACACGGTCTGCAACTGATGTCCGTTTTTGTAAATTTCCCTTGCCATTCATCCCCAAACGTTCTCAAATCAGGGGAACATGCAGGATGGTTCAAAAAGCAACATTGTTCTCTTGGAATAAGTCCTTTTTGTCATAAGGGCATTGTGAATTGCAGTGTTGTCCTGTTGAAAGTCCCAATCATTACTGCACAGATGAGGGCCAAGTGAGATGCCTGCTGCAACATCTCCACATAGCGTGCTGCCGTTTTATGCACTTCAGCGCCATTCTTCCATTGAGGGAAAAACCACCCCAGACCATGTCAGAGCCTCCTCCACTGTAGAAAAAATCTTCTGTGGGATCTCCTTGTCATGCCAGTAACATTGGAAAGCATCAGAACCGTCCAGGTACATTTTTTTCTCATCAGAGAATACCCTTTTGATGTCCAATGTTTGGTACTCCCTTACAAAGTCCAAACAGGCAAGTCTTATGGTTAATGAGATGCAGTTAGCATCAGTAAGGGCTTAATAGAACTATGCTTTTGAATAGATCAACAGATGTACTCTTGCCCGAGGCCAACTCCTTGGACCCAACCTCCAGTGACACCACAAGCATCTATCATCTTCATAAGTCGGCTCTCCGCCTCTCTCTGTGGACCACTCGGGAGCCAGAAGGGACGCGCTTATTGCACGTGAGGAGACAGATCGGCACTATCGTGAGGGGCTTTATACCTACTGGGCCTCCCCCAAACACCATTGAGCTTCCTGTCCTCTCCGTCCGGGAAACAGGCAGACCGGGACAACAGGAGGGGCTTACCTGCTCTGTTGGTAATTTCTTCGCTCATTAGGGCACCGCCATCGACAGTCGAGCCCTTTCCAACAGTGCTATAATGCATCAAAATATACCTCTTTCCATCACTATTGGCGAGCACTCTTAACAGTTTTCTTTTTTGGTCACTAACCTCATTTCACCTTCTTTACTCCTGGGATTTCCCTGGCTCCTTCAGCATGAACCAATGATTTTGTGGAGGCAGCCCAGGATTCTTCAGTGGGGCACAACCTGTCAGGAATTATGTCCTTGAGCAAAGGCAGGAGGCAAAGGCAGTGCACTCAGGGGAGTCTGAGCCATTTTAGATTAGAGGTCATTCCCATCCCGTACAAGGCCCTGGCTGCTGTGTTTCGCAAATGTTGTGCACGCCGACCCCCATCTCAACGGCAATCAAAATTTTACTGGGTACAGTACCTCCCTGCGGTCATCTTTATTCTTTGTCTATGGAGGAACAACAGGCCATGGATGAATATATCCGTTAGGGGCTTCGCCAGGGAATAATTCGCCCCTCTACATCTCCACCAGCTGTGGGGATTTATTTTGTGAAGAAGAAAGACAAGGGTCTCCATCCTTGTGTTGACTATAGAGGTTCAAATGTATTACTGTGAAGAACAGGCACCTGTTTCCATTCATGAATACCACCATGGATACCCACTATGGTGCTTCAACATTGAAAAAGTTGTACCTATAGATTGCATATAATCTGGTGTGCATCAGGGAGGGTGATGAGTGGAAGACAGTCTTCATAATCCCTACTGGTCATGCCCTTTGGCCAGTGCAATTGCTGTATTCCAACAATTCACTAACGATGTGATGCGTGACATGCTGGGTCTTTGCACATTTGCTTACATCCTTATCTATTCCAGGACCCCAGAAGAACACATTCAGCATGTAAGGGCAGTTCTATAGAGGTTTATGACCTAACAACTTTACTGTAAATTGGAGAAATGCACTTTCCCTCAGTGCTCCACCACATCCCTGGGGTTTTTGGATGAATCCAAAGGGTGTGGCCACGGACCCTCAGAAATTGGATGCCATGTGCAACTGGTCCCTACCCAAGACGCTGAAGCAGCTACAGTGATATCTGGGGTTTGTGAACTTACTGCTCTTACCACTCTCACCAAACTCATCCAGACTCAATTCCACATGACCACTCAAGCCGAGAAGGCTTTTCATTGTATGTGCCTGCTGTTCACCTCCACTCCCATTCTTCTCCATCTGGATTCTGGTAAGCCATTTGTTGTGGATGTGGATGCTTCTGATGTGGGTGTAGGGGCAGTCCTCTCCCAGCGAGGTCCAGACCAGCAATATGGGGAAGGGGACGATGAGCTGATTTTCCTAGGCTGTGCACCTGGTGGCACTAGCCGATCTCCCATCTGCCAAGGACACAGCAGAACTGATTTTAGAGCACATAGTCAATTTTCATGGGTTCCCCAAGGACATTTTCTTGGACAGAGGGACCCAGCTCACAGCCAGTTCTGGAAGGCCATTTGCCGTCTGATTGGTTCCTCCAAGCTTTCATCTGGATACCACCTTCAGACTAATGGTCAGACGGAGCGGACCAATCAACAACTGGAGCATTTTGTGGCAGATGGGCAGTGCTCCTGGGCCCACTACCTTAACTTGGCTGATCTCTCCCACAACCTCCAGATGTCATCAGCTACAACACTCAGTCCAATTGAGGTATGAAATCTCCACTGTTCGACTATCAGGAACCAGAGGTTGATGTTCTGGTGGCTTTGGACTCAGGCCCACACAGCCATCCAGCAGGCAAAGCAAAGATACACTTCTCAGCAGTGCTGCCAGCACCCGTTGGGACGATTGTTCCATGTAGGTGACAGGTTCTGTTTTTCTACAAAGGACTACACAAACTAACCCAGCGGGTAAATCCTGTCACCTTCCGGCTCCGAGTGCCTACCGCACCTCGGGTCTATCCTGATTTTGATGCATCACAGTTAAAATCAGTTTTCCTCTCGCCCAATTATCATCACACAAAGTAGACATGCCAATAAAGCTCACTGAATTGTAAAAGAAAGAGTGTGGATGGTAGTTAGCACTAACAGCACTAGAAGCAAGACAGATATATGATTCAGTTACTTACTCTCTTTCCTCTGCTTTCAAACACTTAACCTGATGACAATTTCTGCTCTGATCCTCCTCGATCTCTCTGCTGCTTTTGACACAGTCAACCACCAGATCCTCCTTACCACTCTCTCTG
>JBBPDH010031722.1:0-10359 GCA_037974565.1 Clupeocharax schoutedeni
GATTGATGTTGGTGACCCCGCCCCCTTTCCCTCTAGTAAACAAAATAAAGACAACTATTCATTTTTGAGTGATAAACATTGAAAGGTGTCAAACTGACCCCAAGGAGAATAGGAGGGTTAATTAAATTTATGAAAAGATTTTAAAACCAATCGTAGGACTCTTCTTTCTGCCAAAGGATCTGGCAGCCAATAAACAGAGTTTTATGCCGAGAAGACTTTTTCAGCGTATGTCTCAGCCAGTCTGTCCAGGCCTGGATGCGTCCCCTAAAACAAATCAGCCTATGGAGGACAGACAGAAAAAGATAGAGGGAAGAGAGAGAACAGAACGGGAAACTGCAGAGTGCTCCTAATTTTGTCCTCTGACAACTTCAAAGCTGACCTTTTCCTCTTCCTCGAGTCGAGTCGGAAAACCCAGTCTTCGGCTGGCCGCGCTGACTGACTGGGTTTTTCCGCTGACAACGATTGTCGTGCCGAAAAGGCTCAGCATGTGTGAGAGATGTTTGCTTCTTCAAAGAAAGAAAAATAAATAAATACTAAATAAATAAACAAATAGCCGCTCTGGATCAGCTGCTTTCTCAAGTTAGACCAGCCATTTAGCCTTCTCACTGGTCCTGAAAAAAATTAAGATACAAATAAAACATGTTGCTTTTGAGGAATTTAATAAAAAATGTGCATTTTTTTTAATGTTGCATATTTATGCAATGACACGCAGCCCTCAGCTCTGTTTACCATCCTGGGTTCACGCCTCAATGTACTGAACTGGATTTGCATGAAGAAACATGGCAACTGAGATCATATTGCTGTGAATCGTGTTGCCATCATCAAAATGAAAAAAGGCCACTACTAAATGAATTTGTTCAGAAAACAG
This sequence comes from Clupeocharax schoutedeni, assembly GCA_037974565.1. NCBI lineage: Eukaryota > Metazoa > Chordata > Actinopteri > Characiformes > Alestidae > Clupeocharax > Clupeocharax schoutedeni. The sequence goes on from JBBPDH010031722.1 coordinate 869, forward strand.
CTGGTGGTTTAATTATTTCAAAATCCACCTGGAACAGGCACTGATAGTAAACACCTGGTAACCAATCACATGCCGGCCAATACTTGTCTGCACGCCAGGTGAACGAGATCACATTCAAACCCCTTGGCCTTTGTCTCGACTCTGAAGCAGCCTCTTTGTGCTCTGTCTCAACTGGGATTTGATTCTCTCTGGAAACTGGTTTCAACTGGGACTTAAACCCATCTTTGAATGCAAGAAACTCTTTCGACTCTTTGGTTCTGACTCAGACTCGAACTAAAACACAAACCTCTTTGGATGAAAACAGTGGTCAGTTCTAGTTCAAGCATTCCTGCTTCTGCTCACCTGTTTGTTGCCAGGTTTTAGGAGTGTGTTTGAGTCAGGGAACCACCAGAATGTGCTGGACATTTGGCCTCAAAGACTGACTCATTTCAAAACAAAGCTCTGATTCTTTTTCCTGATAAAGTGCTTCAGCGAATCAGACCTGCCAAGACTCTAGTTGTATGTATTATTACTACGGAAATTCCAAACTGACACTTAACCTTTCTTACTTTCAGTGTAAGTTGTTGAAACCAGACGTTTAAGTAATTCCATTGACATTTTGAGGAAGTGTTAAAGTTAGCCGGCTGTACTTAAAATGTATAAATGTTATAGAATGAGAGTGTTGTTATAGTGATGTGTTTTTCCATAATTTGGACTAAAATCTGCCCTCATTACTGCGGAGAGACCAGGTCAGCATAACCAACGGGCTGACCGGCTCCTGAGACTCAATGAAATGTCATCTAAATGTCTGTGGAAAGTTTCAAATGTCTCGGCTTTCAGCAGGAGCCTGAATGCTGATTCCACCATGTCCCAGCAGGAGCTCAAAATCAGTGCTACATTATAAACCCTGACAAGGTTTTGCAAGAACATGCAGCTCATCTCTCTCTTTCTTTAAGAGTCACCTAAATGAAAAATTATGCAGAATAATCTTTTTTTTATTTTGTGTTTTTGTGTCCGTCCCCAGCCTCTCGTGGTGATCGGCAGAAAATGTGACAGTGTGGTGAAATTATCTTGTTAATTAACCCTCCTATTCTCCTTGGGGTCAATTTGACCCCTTTCAATGTTTATCACTCCAAAATTAATAGTTGCCTTTGTTTTGTTTACGAGAGGGAAAGGGGGTGGGGTCACCATCATCAATCATTATGGTTCATTCTATGAGAGTCATGAATGTGCTCCCAAGTTTGAAAAGATTTGGATGAAAGATTTGTAAGATACACTAACTCTAAAACCTGACGGTGGCGCTACAGGAAAGATCATATCATCACCAAAACCCATTAAGGTCCATAATCCTGTGATCATTAATGTTGTCAGAAAATATGAGAAGATTTGTGTGAAAACTTTTCAAGATAAATGTGTTCTAACTTTGGTCTGATGCTTTAAGTTTGGCCTGATGGTGGCGCTAGAGAACAGGTCAGCTTTCACTATCAAAGGCTTATTAACAAATAAAAAAAAAGTGTCTGACATAAAAACTCAGGCAACAATTTTCAGTAAATCATTTTCTGGAGGCAAATATCTCTGGAGTCAAATAAACCCCTGAGGGTGAAAAGTGTTAGTAAATTTGAGGAGAATAGGAGGGTTAATTTAATTCCCATATTCACAGAGCTTTTGTGACAACAGGTGTGTTTTTGTTGGGTACCTTGTTGGGTGTATAGTTAAACACTAAAGTGGGGACAGTCACAAGTGTCTTGGTTGACTCTTATTTGAGAGCCCCTTAAAACAAAAACACTTTTGTCTATTATTTGGGTCACTCATCAATTGCAACATTTTTTCTGTTTTATCCTGAATGACCGGTGCTGGAGTGGGGAAGGGTGGGGGAGAGGATATGCCACCATGCAATTTACACACTGGGGATTTACAGACAACAGCCAAGGACATTTTCCTTCTTTAGGAGAGAAAAGCTGAGCCATAATATTTAACAACACTGTGTAATGCTTAAATTAAGTTTATACTGTTGTGGACAGGGCTTATATTTCTGTAAGTGCATGGCCCTTGGGTTTTAGAGCTAAAACAGGAGTGTTTGCCCAGTTGTTTGCATGGTCATTTGTTCTGAAAATGAAGTTTAGTCTTGATTCACTTTCAGTTTCAGTTTTTAGCCACATGGTAAATAACTCCAAAATGATCCTGTTTTCTTCTGCAAAGCTCTGATATGCTCAGCTGTGTTAAGTGGACTTTACTCAAATGCATACCCATCTCTTGCATGTCTAGGGTGTATTTTTCATTCATTTCATTTTAGTTACTATAATAACATGTACATCACAGAAATGTCCTGAGGGACAAAAAAGACATCACAATTCCTTGACAGAAAATCATTCTACAGGCTAAAGCATTTGGCTTTTACTGGCGCAAACATGCTGCTGCAAAGAAATCATGGTTGTCTTCTGAAGTAATAAAAGGAGAAGTGACAACACATGATTAGCAAAACTTGCAGCTTTGAAAGGAATCACAAGGCGGATTGTTTTGGAGGAATCACAGCTGTGAATGGAAAGAGATCCAGCTCAGAATGCAGCAAAAGCCATCATTCCTGGAACCTTCCTGGACCACAATGTTCCTCTAGGACCTCAACAATCATCCAAAACCACAGCATCTCTTCAATACTGCAATGCAAAGCAGAAACAACAGAAGATGACGCAAGTGCAGGCAAGAAAGAACAGCACAAGTGCTCAATTTAAAAACTGGGATAGAAACAAGTGAATAATTTTGCAAAAATAGCAACATGCATTGGACAGAGAATGTGCACTATAGAATAAACTGGGTGTTTACACTGTAGTTGAGTGCTGTTTTGTTTATGATGGAACAGGCATGTGCATGTGTGGTAAGTAAACGGGAAAAGTTCACCTCAGTTCAGGAAGATTTGTGTGTTTGTTTTTGAGGAATCAGGGCAGAGGTTTTTAGCAAGAACACATTCGTAAAGAAGAGCAGACCGACAAAATATGTTGCATAACAATTAGCCACATGTTTTGCCAGGAATCAGGGCTGTTTTAATGGGTGACGGGATTCTGGCACAGAACAAAGAACAAACAAAATGCAGAACCACAATCAAGTCCAATCAAATCGGACCACTTTTAAGAAGATTGTGTGTGTCTCTGTGAGCAAGGTGTGTCTTTTCTGGAGGGACTTTACCTGTTCTTCCTGAAGAATAAGATTTGTTCAGAAAGAAAACGCAGCTCAACAACATACATTGCTTTCTAGAAACTGCAGCTGTTTTAATGCAGCCGTTTTCTCTTGAGGAATCTTAGACATGCATAAAGAAAAAAAAACTATTTCTCCTGCTGAATCACAACCAAGTCTAATCACATGAATTAGAACTCTATCAAAGAAATGAGAGTTTTAATGGGCGATGGTTGTCATTTGTGGAATCGTGCCCATTCTTCTTTAAGAATAAGAATCAAATGTGTTCAGGAAGAAGAACAGCTTGACAACAACAATCTGCCACATCCTGGCAGGCAAGGCATGTTGCTTTCAATGAATTCTTGCTGTTTTCCTTGAGGGATGAAAAGGAATTCCATGAGTCGTGTTTAGAAAGTCGAAAAGGTGCAATTTTATTCCAAAAATCCCAGTAAAGTACAATCAAATGGAACCGGGCAGCTTTCAAGGAATCTGTACAGGTTTTATAGAAGAGATACTGTATTCAAGGAATCAGGTTTCATGCTTTCCAGGAATCCCGTCTGCTTTTTCTCTTCAATAAATGAGGTCCTGATGTCAGCCAAGGCTCTGAGGGAAGCAGGTCCATGCCCCTTTTGTATCTGAAGTTCTTTTTGAAAACCTTCAGCACCAAGCCTAAAACTGCACCCCCCCCAAGTTCTTCCATCCCTGCCCTCTAAACTTTGATTTCAAAAGGGCCTTGCAGGCGTTCAGCTCCAGGCTCAGATGAAATGAGATGGTGTTTGTGTGTTCTGCCGACGGAGCCGGGGGAGTCCGGGGCGGAGGGGGTTAGGAGCTACCACCGAAACACAAGACTGCTTTCTCATGGCGGAGGCAATCAGGAGACAGGTACACTTTCCACTTACATGACCTTGCGAAAGTCTCTGCCTCAGCGAGATGCGTTTTGAAGCCCTCGCCTGATTCCCTCGGCTTAAATAAAACATGCAGGGGAGCGCTGCGGGGAGAGCTCTGAGCCAGAGATACTGGACGGGGTAAGGAATAGAAAAAACGTGTCTGTCAGAGAGATAACAAGCTGGCCCTGGCGTAGTGCTAATTGGCAATTGCGTACGTATACGAGCGGAATATTTATCACTCCTGCCGGCCCATGGTGAGACCCACAGCATCGCAAATTCCCTGCCTTTCTCAATCCACGCGTTTGGAGATCCACAACGGGATAATGAGAGGTGGTCTTGGGCAGCGGCCCTGTTGGGTTAAGGCTTTTTAACAAGCGTACAAGGCTTAGATTACATCAGGGCCTTGACATGCACGCTCATTACCAATAACGCTCTTGGCCTAATCCCTAATTCAGCAAAAGGGTTAGGTGGACCTCTACGGCAGGGATGCAGTAAATGTAAATTTAATGTGAATGTAAATGCATAGAAAGAACTGCTGGGAATGAACAAAAGAGTCACATCCAAGTCCAGTCGAACAGAATCAGGGTTTCAGTGGACGAAGGATGTCAATTGAGGAATCACCATCATTCTTCCTGAAGAAAAAGATGGGATGCCACATTGAACGTGTTCAGAGAGAAGAGCAGCTTGACGATAACAATTGGCCACATCCTGCCAGACAAACCATGTTTCTTCCTCAAAGAATTGATGGTGTTTTTCTTGAGGGATGAAAAGGAATTCCACCTCAAACATGTTTAGAAATAAGAACAGGTACAATTTTATTCCAAAAATCCCAGTCAAGTACAATCAAATGGAACCAGGTAGCTTTCAAGGTAGCAATGCTGGTTTTAGCCGTTGTTGTTTTTTGAGGAGTCAGGTTTCAGTGGATCAAAGACCCACAGCATCGCAAATTCCCCGCCTTCTGCAACCCAGGCGTGTGGAGATCCAGAAGAGGATAATGAGAGGCGATGCTGGGAGGTGGGCCTGTAAGCTTAAGGCTTCCTAACCCTTCAGCAGGGGAGTTTGTTAACAATTCTACCTGTAGCTAAGTGAGTCTTTTTTTCCTAATGCCCCGGGATTCTACACCAAAAATTGTGAATTATTCTTCTATTTGCTTCGGTTGCACTGCCTGACTGCAAAGCTGCTGAAAATCAGTGTCAGTGAGAACATCTTCATCTCACTGACTGAAGGATCATTGTGTTTGCTGTAAAAAAAAAAAACAGCTGTGGTTGTTAAAGTTACAGTGTCATAGTGATTAAGAATGAATATTAGGAGCTGACAAAAACACAAAGGTGTGTAACCAGAACAACGGCCCTGAGGTCTTTGCTGATTTTGCTAAGGCGCATGTTAGTTGGTTCAACAGTTGTGTAAAATGTAAAGGTTTATTTTAAAGCACCATACAGCGAGTGTTTGTTTCTTGGTTGTGTGTGTTATGCTCCTCGATGGCACTCCATTCGTCTGTTGGCGTGTCAGCTGTTGGGAGTTTAGTGTAATTTAGTTTCTGATGGACTGTCAGATGTATAAAAATAAAGAGATCGGCATATGCTGAATCTCCATTATCCTACAGTTATCAGTGTGATGCTATGCTTTAATGGAAAGTAGTCAGAAGGGATACAATGCTCTTATTACATCTGGGCCTTGAAATGCATGTTTATTACGTTGCGCCAATTCAGCAAAAAGGTGAGGTGGAGCGGAGGACCCGAGAAATGAGGCGGTTCAACTGGGATGGCCTCTTCAAGTGTTTATTAAACAAACATTAAAGCAGAACCATTGGGTACAAGACACAGACACATTTTTCTAGGGTTTCTTCAGATCTTCAAAAACAACCTGAATAAACATCATGAATCAGGACAGAGACCTCCTGGGTGGAGAGCATCAGCAGTTTATCACTGCTTTAAAACATAAAGCTTATCTAACCGAGCAAAAAAACTAATTAAAGAAGCTTTAGAGAACAAAGAGGAGCGGCTACGTATCTTTTAGGGGGGAAACGCAATTAGAGTGCACGCGAGCCGCTATCAGAGCAGTTGAAAAGGTCAGAGCGTGTCACGGATTTAACGTTGAAACGACAGAAGATCCAGCCCGGGGTATTCAGGGACTTGTTTTTTTCTCTGTCTTCGTTCCTCAAAGTCAGATTTTCTTTTGAATGTTTTTACCCAGAAAGGTTCAAAACTATATATTTGACCCCAAAGTGTATCTCCTGCTTTTCTCTTCACTCCCTGCCTCTTCCTCTCCATACTTCTCTCCTCCTTTTTCTGCCTCACTCCTCCATTTATCTCTTTCTACTTCTAACCTCTTCCTTCTCAGTTTCTCTCTCCCCTTCATATATTTGTCTTTCTTATTCTCTCTCTCTCTCTTCTGTCTTTCTCCTCCATTTCTCCTCTTTTTCTATATGCTTCTCTGTAGTATCAGTGTTTTCTGTAATATGACTCCTGACTGTTGTTCTGATTTCAGGTACTGATATTGTTCTCTCACAGTCAGTCAGGAGATTTACATTTACATTTACGGCATTTATCAGACGGTTTGGTTTGCAGTAGGGAACCTCAGACATAGACCAAGTCTCTCACCATTCACTGAAACTGACAGAATTTCCTGTCGTCATCTGTGTGCGAATAACCTTCACTCCATGTGTTTTGCTTGTTTCATGCCAGTTGGATGATAAAACAATGTGAAAAAAATTTTCTCTCTCTGTTTTTCTCCCTGTCCTCTTCATTTCTCTTTCCATCTCTCTCCCTTCCCCCTGTTCCAACCATCTCTCTGTCTCTCACCCCTCTCTCTCTCCAGCCATGGATTCTGCTCTGTCTAAGGGGAACCTGTGTTCGGATGCTGGAAAGCCCTGTAATCCGTGCCTGGATGCAGCGAAGGCCTGTAACCTGAATGACACATGTAAGAGGCAGCGCTCTGCGTACATCGCAACCTGCAACCGTGCGGCGCCACTTACGCACACGCAGGAGCCCTGCAACCGCAAGCGCTGCCACAAGGCCCTGCGGCAGTTCTTCGAGCGTGTGCAGACGGAGTTCACCTATCCACTGCTCTTCTGCTCCTGTCGTGACAAAGCCTGCGCCGAGCGCCGTCGCCAGACCATCGTCCCCGCCTGCTCCTTCGAGGAGAAGCTCAAGCCCAACTGCCTGGAGATCAGGAGGACCTGCCGCTCCGACCCGCTCTGCAGGTACAACTTACCAACACATCACAGTGGGATTCGATTGCCACGAGAGCTTTAGTGAGGTCAAGTACTGAACACTGGATATGGAACATTGATATGAGGATTTGATTGCAGACACTAGAGCATTACTGAGGTCAGGTATTGATGGTGGAACATTGCTGTGAGACTTCAATTGCATTCAGAGTATTAGTCTGGTTGCAACTGTGATGATTTGATTGCATTCAGAGCTATAGAGAGGTTGGAATATTGCTGTGTGGATTTGATTGCATTCAGGGCATTAAGAGGTCAAGTGCTGATGTTTGATGACCAAGTTGTTTTAGGGATGATGGAACTCAGGATTTTCTGTCTTGTATAGTCAATCCAGCTATTCATAATGGAACTCTATACCACTGTTTGTATTTACTAGTAAACTACTTCAGCAGTAACATTATGCATTTATCTATAATATTTATATTTATATAGTTAATATTTATATCGTGTATTGAGTACAGAGTATTTTCCAAGAGTGTTATTTGAACGTTTTATATTGTTTTGTCTCTGTGTCTGTGCTGTTGTAGCTTAAGCCGTTTCCTCCGGGATCAATAGAGTTTACGGATTCAGAAATGCTAAGCAGAAGAGGGGTTCCAAATGAAGTGACTGATCAAAAGAATTTGTTCATTAACTTTATTCCTCCTAATTACTTGGATAAAAGCCAGAACTTGACAGTAATGTTATGCTGATATAAGAATTATAGATTTGCAGTCTGTCACTGCAGAAGGAGTGACCACTGCTTTTGAGGTTTCCCAGTGTGAACACTCAGAACACTAAAACCAGGGAAGGGACTCCTTGGTAATTAAAAAATCATTAAACAAATTGTGGATCTCTGTGAATACAGTTTAGAGAGAATGGCACAGTAATATAATATATAGCACTCCAGACTTTTGCTGGGTTGCTTTACTTCTCTGAATTCAGTGTAACCAACTGCCAGCCTTGTGCAAGCACTATATCCTCATTATGGAATGGCCCCTTGCCTTGGTTTCCATAGATATTGATGGTCTATTAACGCCAGAGACCATTTTTGAAAGGTTGGTTTCAATGTCCTGCACCTCCTACATTCCCCTTTTTCATGGCATTGTATAATGCCATCTCTGAAGTACAAGACCATAATCGTCCACCAACACCAGGCACAGTGAGACCATGTTTGGAAGATCTTTTGAGTTGTGAGGTTCTGACTTCTTGGAATTACAAGGAACCTAGCGAGGAAAGAAGTGTCTTTATGGTTATGCCAATCTTAGACATGTACTACACCTTCATTAAACAATCGTGGAATATTTGGAATACAGCTCTTCGTTTTGGTCCTGAGCTTCCACAGACCTCCAAGTTCATGAGGTAGGCCTTTTACACCAATGTAGGTAATGTTTTGATGGTACCTTGCTGTCCCCCACAGCATGGCAGGCTGCGGAGGGTGTAGTGATGTAGAATGAAGAAGCACAGCACTGTTGTGGAGTTGATATCTATAGCCTTCACAATACATGTGTGTGTGTGGCATATGAGCAGGGCCGGCCCGTGGCATAGGCAATATAGGCAAATGCTAAGGGCGCCATCCATCCAGGGTGCGCCACAAACGGAAGTGGTATTAATATATTTTAATATGAAAAGAACAAGCCCACATGAATTCACCTGCTTAGCAAAGCCTATCAAGTAGTAGTAGTAATAATAATAAAAATTATACTGTCAGTAATGATACTGTAAAAGTGCCAATGTGAAACGCCATTATGAGACAAAACATAAATGTTTTGAAGAAACATATCCACTCAAATCTGAAGTGAGTTCACAGAAAATAAGTTTCAGAGCCCAATATGACCAGTCCACCAGGATCCTGAGCCACACATTTACTGCCCAACAACGTGCTCATGAGTGTTCCCTCACAGTTGCTTGGATTTTGGGTCAAAAAGCCATTTACTGATGGAGGAGATGTCAAAGAATGCATGAGTGCAGTAGCTGAAACACTACATGAGGGAACACCAAAACAAGAATTTTGTGATGAAATAAAGCAAATACCCCTGTCAGCATCATCTTCCCTTATTTATATTGTACTTATAATTAAAGTTGTCACTTTTTATTTTGAGAATATTTAAATCTAATACTTTATGTAAGCTATTTATATTGTATTTCACATATTCTTTCTTGGTGACCGCTGCTGCATGTTCTGAGGACTTCAGATCAGCACTGAGGGTGACCCCAAGGAGCTTAAAGCTGCTGACCCTTTCCACAGCATCTCC
>JBBPDH010031741.1:0-10359 GCA_037974565.1 Clupeocharax schoutedeni
ATCCAGAATCCAACTGCCAACGGAGGTATCAGCACCTGGGGCTCAGGTTAACGATCAGTATGGCAAGAACGGTTGCAGTAGACGTAGAAAAGTAGACATATACTCTGCAAACAGCATTCTGACATATGTATTTCTCTTATCCAGTTGTTCTTAGTAGTGGTGTAATGATGTTGATAATGGTGGGTATAGTGTACCTTTTAAGGGATTCCCAGAAACTGTGCCTCAGTGCACTGCAATCACACATTTTCACAAGGTTCAACCTTTTGATGAGGAATTTCTGTTTCGATATATTCAAATCTACACTTGAAATCTATCAAAACTAAGCAATTTGTGCAAAAATCCATCCTGAATATTGGGCATACAAGCCAGAATTTGTATAACTTGTATAGCGTGCTTCCTGTAGGACACAGGAAGTCATCTGAGATTCAGACCTGGAACTGTGCATGAAGACACTGAAAAATGGACTTTAGAACTGTCCATCTGTTGTCTTTCTTCTAGGTCTTTCTTCTACTGCAGTTTATAAAATAAGTACTGACATTATTCATAAAAACTCATACATTCATAAAATGAGTCCTCTAAAGCCATAATATTAATAGAGGAGCTTTTAGCCTGTTAGCTAGTTGTGTATAAACAGGTGTGTATACATTTTTTAACATTGCTCAGCCAATCAGATTTTTAGACTGGAACAATCCTTTTTATAATATCTGAGAGAACACAGGACACTGTTACACCATTAGCTCTCATTTACATTTAGTAACAGAACTGATGCTCTTACACAGAATGCAAAATGCAAACAGTGGAAACCAAAGAGATAAAAAAGGAATACTGGAAATACTGCAAGAACAGAAACAGCTGTACCATAGCAGTCTGCAGGCTGCTTTGTGTGGTTAGGGAGCAATCCAAGGGGCTAAGTGCAAAAGACTTTGGGAAATAATCACACAACGAATGCAAAAGAGGGCAGAAAATTGTTAACATAGGTATTTTCTGACGAAGTGGGTCTGCGGGCAAAAAGCATAGAATGACCGTGCAGTTCAAGAGACTATTTATTCCTTTACCAAGGGACCAGTACACTAAAACAGCAAAAAGCAACCTTCTGGGCATGCTTAGCTATTAAAGAGGGTCATGTCAAGAACCTAGAAGACGTAAGATGGCTTGCAGGCATGTAGTTCTGAACCAAGGTAGAGAAGTAGGGCATGTTTCCACAGGCATACAGGAACTGTGCTGTACCTAAATTGCACTGTGATGGCACAGAACTTGCATTTTGATTGCGGTACAGAGCTGAGCGATAAAACCAAAACTCTGAATCTAAATTCAAACAAACACTGGAGTAATGTTTTTTAGATACTCTTTCTTCATACTTTTAACTTACATGTCATGCTGTTTTTGTGAGAAGAAAGTTGTTTTAGTTTGTCTTTAACAAGGGATGAGAGATTATTCCAGCCTAATTTAAACGTTGAGATGTAAACCTTTCTGATTCGATGAGAAAATGTTTATTATAGAGCAACTTACCAACTTGGATTTTAGTGTTGGTAATAGGCTGCCAACAAAGCAAACAGAGCTGATTAATTCACCACCCAAAATGATGAGTGAACATACATGTCTTCCGACGTTTTATATGTATTGTCGATGTTTTCATTTTGAACTATGTGACTTAGAACACACAGCAACCTCTTAGCCATGAATGGGTGAGTGTTAGAGTTAAATTAAGTTTTAGATGAAAACCTTATCAAAACAATCATAATACAGTTTAGCAGACAGTATGTTCTTAACCCAAACCGCTTCTGTGCGGTTACTTTTAGAGGCATTAAATCCTTTAAATGTCTGATTCCTATCACCGCCGTAATTCTGACTGAAGTTATTTCAGAATGGATTTAACATCAATCCAATCCAAGTTGGTACAAGATCCTGGAGGATCTACTACCCGGCAGAGTTTAGCTCCAGGCCTAATCTGACACACCAGACTCAGGTGATGAAGGTATCTGAATATTAGAGCCAGCAGTGTTATTATCTGAACTCTCCAGTAGGGCGTGATCCAGGGCCTGGATTGGGCATCCCTGCTGTAAATCCACCGAAATCCCCTGTAATGTCTGCATCAGACACTGTACATATCATCACAATCTGACCTCCTTCACCAGTAGGGGGCACCAAAGACTCAGAAAGTGAGTGATCTCTTGCATGAAAACATGAAAAACATGTTTGTTGATATGTTTGCAGTCAAGGGCATGGATGATGCAATGATGATGATGATGGAACTGATTTAAAGACTAACACGTTCTCTTCTGGCTAAAAATGTTAACTTAAAAAAAAAAGTTTTTTTTTAAAATCACAGTTCTGTTTCATAAATGTCGTAACCAAAAGTGTATTGGTAACCATAATTGTATTAGACTATATTTTAGATAAGAAGCTTTGGGAGTGTTTGTGGACCACGTATATTAAAACGTATCTGCACAGCCTTTAACTGATTTAAGGTGCGCTTCATTTGTGCACATAATTTGTATAACTTCCATACAAAAGCACTGCTAAAAGAATAGAAAAGCACTGGTAAGAGAATAGGATGCATTAATGGAGTCTCGTGTGAACCCAAGGTCTCCGTGCACAATTCCAAGTGTTGATTAGAGGAATATAAAGCCCTCCAGCACTGGTCTATGGAGCAATGGGACTGCATCCTCTGGCCAGAACACCATAGATTATTTTAAAGATGAGCTGGAGTGGGGTTTGTGATCCAGAACTAATTATCCAACATCAGTTCCTGACCCAACTTATGTGTTTGTGGCTCAATGCAATTGGATCCCCACACCAATATTCCAACATCCAGAGTACAGCTTTCCCAGAAGAGAGAGGCTGTTATTGCAGAAAAGGGGGAAAAAGCCCCCTATCAATATCCATGATTTAAGAAGAAACACAGGATATATACACACATAGTGTGTGGTTTGTCTTTCACCTCTAATTAATTCTTGACTCTAATTACTTAAATGTGATTTATGCTATCATCAGTCTGTGTCCATGATCTCAAATTGCTAACTGCATGTACTGCCTAAGCTACAGTGTTTGCAGAACGGTAGAACATTGGCTCTTAGGCAGTCCCAGTCCAAAGTGACAGATAAGAGAAACCTTTAATAGTTACACAATGGAGAAATTTGCATTGTCAAGGCAGAAAGCGGGCAAAGGTAAGATTAGCAAAACAATAGAATAAAAGCTATATGGCAGTATAATATAAAAAGTACACTATACAAATAATACAAAAAGGGAATATATACATTTATGTGTTTATGCAAATATACACAGTCTTATGCCAGTTTGGCAACCCCTCGACAAAGTAATTTTTTAATTGAAAAGATGTAAACATAGTCTCTAAGAAATGCGAAAAAAGCACCATATTTTCAGCAAACATTGATGCATAGCTAATTTTTATGTCATAAATTGAGCAAAGATAAAAAATAAAAAGATTAATGTGGCACTCTGGAAAAGTTTGGGCATCCTACGTAATCAGTACAACACCTCTGGCAGATGTTACAGCTTGCAAACGCTTTTTATAGCCAGCTAAAAGTTTTAAATTCTTGCACTTGAGATTTTCTCTTATTCTTTCATGTTCTGTAATATTCTTTGGTTGTCTTTCATGCACAGCTCTTTTAAGGTCTACCCACAAATTTTCAATTATGTTTAAATCAGGGGACTGTGATGGCCGTTCCAAAATTTTCAACTTGCATCTCTTGAAGTAGTCCATGGTGGATTTCAAGGTATGTTTAGGATCCTTGTCCTGTTGTAGAAGCCATCCTCTTTTCAGCTTCAGCTTTTTTTTTTTACAGATGGTGTCATGTTTGCTTTCAGAATTGTCTGGTATTTAGTGGAATCATTCTTCCCTCCACCCATGCAATATTTCCTGTGCCACTGGCTGCAACACAACACCAAAGAATAATAGATCCACCCTCATGCTTAATAATTGGCAAGGTGTTCATGAAATACTGCTCTTTTTTTTTCAAACACGCCTTTGCTGATTGTGGCCAAAGAGTTCTATTTTAACTTCATCAGTCCACAGCACTTGTTTCAAAATTCATAAGGCTTCTGTACATGTTGCATACTTCTGATGTTGGATTTTATGATGGGGATGCAGGTATCCCCTACTGACTACTACTGACTCTTCCATGAAGGTCTCATCTGTGCAAGCAATACTGCACGGTGGAATGGTGCATGCCTGAACCTGCAGGATTTTTGCAGTCAAATGGGGGTTTTATTTTCTCTTTCTGACCCGCATACGAGCAGTTCTGTCCGAGAGTTTTCTTGGTCTTCCAGATCAAATCTTGACCTCCACTGTTCACCTGAACTATTATCTCTTAATTACATTTCTCACTGTGGAAACTGCAAGCTGACAACCCTTTGCTATCTTCTTGTATCCTTTTCCTGTAGTGTGGGCATCAATAACTTCTATTTTTCAGAGTCTCACATAGCTGCTTAGAGGAAGCTATAGTTGTTGAGTGTCCACAAGTATGTGCACAAGGTTTGAAGAGTCAGAGCATTTGTAAAGCTTTGAAACTTTTCAGATCTAACAAACTGATTAAGGTTTGAAACCTTGTAAAAAGAATCTGAGAACTCAGAGCTTGAATAATTAAAAAAAAATCTCTTGTTCACTCAAACAAAATGGCAATAATTACCTTTGACAAACTTTTAGTAGTGTTTTGCCATCCAGCTATATATATAATATATATCCATATATATATATATATAATTGCATATATAAATTATGGGGTGATGGATGGACAGGTTTGGTTGAGTGTATATATGATATATGATATGATATGATATATATATATATATTACCACTATGTACACTATGTACACACTTTAACAGCTTCAGCATTATAAGTTCCTTCAAAAAAAAAAAAAAAATTCATGTCTTCAGACTGTGGGAGGAAACCAAAGGCAACAACACTGTGAGGAAACAACCACTGTATGTTCCATCCTCAGATTAATTAATTGATTGATTCATTATAATAATGATATGAGGTAACACATAAGATAATGGAGAAAGTTTGCAATTAATTTTATTGTAAGGAACTTGTTACCCTATATGGACTGTTCTCATGTAAAAACAACGTTTTCCAAAGTCAATAAGCCAAATTTAAATATGACACTTCATTAATTTCCTCACTTCATGATGATTTCATTAAAGTGGGCAGTAGATGGTTAACATAGTTATTTTTAACCAGTTTGCCATTTCCCATCTGTTTTTGCGTTTTTCCCCCTAAACCAGGAACATTGCCTAAGAACCTTGCCACCATCCCCAAGCCTAAATACATCCATCTTGAAGACAGATGGTGCAGTTATCCTAAGGTGAATGAGCTGTGACCTCGGAGGCATTTAATACACCCTGCATCTCACTGCTTGTGGAAATCATCGCCTCACTACAGCCTCACTACACTAATGAGCTTGCAGCTTATGTACAGCATGCCAGCGAGACTGTCATTTTTTTTTTTTGGTTCTGTACCTGAGCAGGAAATGTTTACTCCCCCTACTTTCATCCGTAATTCAGCTTTCCGGGGAACAAGGAGCTGTCCGCCTGTGACCCCAGTAATGAGTCTACCTTCTATTTGGTTCATCTCCTGGAGGACACTTCTTTTCTTTCCCACAACCATCAGCCGTCAGATGCAGATAAGCTTATTAAGACATTCTTACAGTATCTTGGGTTCACGTCATTGTTATACCAGCCCAGCCTAATTAAATCTGACATGGTTTTAAATATAAAGTAATAACACTTGCATCTCACCGAGATTTGAGAGGCTTGCATTTGAGATTTAAGAGGCTTCACTTGTAGGAATAAAGTTTATTTTTATAGCGCCATTTGTAGACAGCGTGTCACAAAGTGCTGCACAGAAAGGAAAAGCGTAATTAAAACTAATTAAAAGCAAAAAGGGAAAGGATAAAGTAGCAAAAAATAAATCAGGCTAAAATTAAATAAAACAAATAGAAAATAAAATGGCTGAGAATAAAAGAGAAAGACAGATCATTCCACCACTCTGGTGTTATGGATTTCGAAGCTTGATCACCTTGAGTCCAGTACTGGGGACAACCAAAAGACTTTGATCTTGTGATCTCAAAGGTCTATTGGATAAATGCCTATAAAGGAGGCCTGATAAATAGGTCAGGACTTGCCAATTTAGAGCCCTATAAGTATGAACAAATACCTTAAAATGAATCCTAAAAGTCAGTAAAGGATGATCTTATCAGAGTAACATGTATACTTTTGCTGGAGCATGTTAATTTACTAGTTGCTGTGTTCTGTATTGTTTGGAAGTGTGGGAGAGAATTTGATGGGGCCAGTAAACAGGGTGCATAAATATACAATTTCTCATGAGCAATTTTTAAAGGAGACACAAATAATACTGTCAAATTATACTTATAAATAAAAAACAAGGAATTAAAAAAACTATTTAAAACTAATAAATTAAGAAAGACACTTAAGAACACTTAGAAATGCTGTGGGGTCATTTCGGACGTAGCACAGTGCTCATTTAGTAAAAGCACAGCTAAACAATATGCCAATTGTGGCAGTTAATGTTAAGTTAACATTATGCCAAGTCGTCACAAATAAAACAATGCATGGCGTGTGTTACAGTGCACTATGCAACAAGCTATTGTAAACAAGCTAACGTTAACTAGATAAGTAATATTTTAATCACTACTAAAGCAGATTCATGCAAAATTACATCGGTAATCAGCATTTTTGCCGCAACTAATTTATGAATGAATCTGCATCAACTACATTAAAGAGAACCGCGTTATTTAAAGTGAATAAAATACCCTACTTACTGGAATAAGAATATAAAATAAAAAACAAGAGTGGGCTGAGAATTGAACCCTGTGGAACAATGCGTTAGTGAGGTGGTACAAGAATATGCTGGCGCAAACAGAAAAGCTCCTATTCTGTAGGTCTGAGGAGAGCAGGTCAAGTGCAGCACCTGAAATATCCCAAACTGTCTAAGCCTGCAGAGTAGGGCATTGTGATTGACTGTACTGAAAGCAGCACAAAGGTCAAGCAGCACCAGTACAGATCATTCCACAGTATCACAGGCCAATTCAGAGGTTATTGTAGACCTTTAAGAGGGCTGTTTCGGTAGAGTGCTTTTCGAAACTTTTATTGGTAAGGGTCTAGGAACTGCTTGGTTTGAAAGGACTGTTTCACAACATTTTCTAGCACTTTACTGATGAATGGCAATCTAGAGATTGTCCTGTAATTGCAAACATTGAAACAGTCGAGATTCGGTTTATTCAGCAAAGGAAGAGCTACAGCTTGTTTAAAGTAAGATGGATCACTATCTTGTTGCAATGAGCAACTGGTAATCGATAACAAAGATGGACTGATGATGTCAAATGGTCCTAGTAGCACACGTTTAAGTATCATCTCAGAAGAAAAAGGAGTAGGTTTCATATTATTGAGTATTTTGTAAAGGTCTGTAAGTGAAATGAGGGAAATGATAAAAACATTTTGGGACACTAATGGACGTAGGCTTGTAGTAATGAGAAGGGTGAGATTTTTACCTCAAAGCCGTCACCTTACCGACAAAATGATTAAGGAAATGATTAGAGTCCTCATTTGAGATGACCCATGCATGAGGAAGTGGGAGTGAAATTTTTTTATTAATTCTGCTGAATTAAAATGTTCATACTTTGTTCTGTGGGTGTTGAGATCTTTGATCACACTGTAAGATAAGAGTAAGTGTTTTAAATATTACTAGGGGTCCTTGCTGGTTGCTAGGTGTTAGGAAAAAACATTGCGGGGAGTTTCTTTTAATGCATGTTCTTCAAACTAGCACACCATTGAAGAACCATACAAAAATGCTTCCATACTCCAAAGAAACTCCTTTAGGATAGCCTTTTTTTAAATGCTGAAGTGGAATTCAGCATTAAAATGTTGCTGAATTGGGAGCAGCATATCAGAAAAAAAATTGTATCTTAAAAATAGCTACAGGAAAAGGAAAAACATTCATACCTTATAATGGAAGTTCATGAAAAAAGACCATTTTGGATGATTTCTAGGCTCATTCACGATGTCATTTTGCTCACACTGTGTTTTAAAATACAATGTGAAAAACCAACAACAAAAATGGAACAAAATTTTGTTTCAGTACTGATTCTTTCATCAGTGAAAAAGAGAAGAATGGTGGATGGTGATACAGAATCATATAAACTATTTACAGTTCATTTCTTATTAATCCTATTATTATTATTATTATTATTATTATACTATAAACACTGCAAAAGAATTCAGACTGGAATCAAAACCACAATAGCAGTAAAATAAAAATACACTGTATGAATAACCTAAATCTCTAGGTTGTGCAAACTTCACTGAAATATAAACTATAAAGTGACTCCTTGTTGAATCAACATGGGTCTCTATTATTAATCTAAAACATTTTATTTATTTTTGTTGGCTTTAGAACCTTTGAGTTCATCTTGATCTTCCATTTAAATAATTATCCCTATAAAACAGTTTGAAGGAGGCAATGAAGGATAGCAAGTGTTACATCTCCTCCCTACACTGAGAAAAAATGTGTAATTCAGCACACAATATCCATTTTAGTTTAACACATGAAGTACCTTTCTAACTTGTATCTATATGTATCTATATTCTATTCTAATATGTATCTATAATTTTTAATCACTGCGGCACTTCTGTGATAAAGCCGGCCCTCCGAAGCTGTGCAGTGATACCAGAGTCTTTGTCTCAGATCAGTGGAGGAGAAAGGAAACATAACAGAAGTCAACAGTGCATCAAATTTTCTTGCCAACATCAATCCCTCGTGCTGACAGCCTTGGACTGCAGGTTGATGAAGTCTGATATGCTCCATGATACTTCGCGGATCCAGTATAGCATGAATAAACCATCTGTGCCATGGCACATGAATTCTGAATTGTAACACCAATATATAAAACACACTGTGCTTTTTTCATTGGATTTCAGACTTCTACACAAAATATATAAAGTCTCAGTGAAGAAATTTCTAGTTGTATTCGCTTGTATTCTCAAAGTAAACCACATATATGTAAAAATAAATTCACAGCAAGAGACTATGTCTGGAATCACTTGATCAGGACCTCTAGAACCCAATGAGCCCACTCTGAGAACAGATATGCCATCAAAAAAATTAAGGTGATTAATCTAATTGCGAAATTGAAACGAAACTAAACTAAATTTGAGTTAATTTCTCTCATTATGGTGGAGGGAACACTGCACTCAGGCTCTGTTCACAGCCTTGTTTTGCCGCAGTGTAACTCTTATTTCCTCAGGGTGTCTGCTTTTAAATCTGCATTCCGCATGCATCTGGGTCAATTGTATCTTTGTCACAGTCCGACCTGAAAGATGGGGAGCACTGGCACGTCCAACATCTTTCATGAACCTGCTTAAAGAGCGTCACATGTAAATCAATACACAAAATGAGGAGGATAGTAGTGACTGTATATATCAAGTGCAGTGCAGAACAAGTCACTTATATCATTATCCATCAGGCAAGAGAGCTTTGTTTTTGCATCACAGTTTGAAGGGCTGGTCCAGTTTAAAAATAAATGATTATTTCATTGTTCACACAGCCCTAGAGATGATGATGTTCTCTGATCATTACATAGAAGCCATTTGTTTTCTCCTCAAGCTTGTTCAGTCAACTGCTCATTTATAATCTTATTCTTTTTTAGAATGCATAATAAAAGGACGTTCATACTGTGAAATGTCCCCCGCTGTACTCTGTTACATGTATGATTTAATTTACTCTACGAAGAGACAGCATTTCAAAGCTAAGCAAAGCGCAATGCTTACTTTTAATGGTCACTAATGATAAAGGTTTGCCTGTTATCATTTAGCATGTTATCAGCGTAAGGCAGCTGTTTATGGACCTACTCTCGATGCTAGCTCTCAGCATGGCCGCTGGGTCTTGCATAGTCAGTACAGAAAGTCATGGTAAAAGGACCTTGAAACACTAGCACTGTATAACCGCACTGGAATATTAAAAACAGTTTAAACATTCAAATCCTTCTGTCTACTTGTGCAGTTTCTGTTTTGTATTATGCATGTGTCATTTAAGAATGTTTCAAGATTCAAGATGAAGAATCTGTCTTTCCTGATGGAACTGTCATTATAAAACATCTCACTTTACAACTGATTCAAACTGTGTGCCTCAATTCAGACACTCTTACACTTTATAGACACAGTTCACCAGTTTAAAAGTAGACTCAAGACACATTTCTTTAACCTGGCATTCACGTAACTCCTCCCATAACGCTATAGTTTAGGACTAGCACACTGTATTCTGAACGGCTGCTACGCTAATTCTGTTCTTTATCCTTCTACCCATCCCGAGGCACCTGATG
>JBBPDH010031781.1:0-10357 GCA_037974565.1 Clupeocharax schoutedeni
AAAAGGCGCTTGACGTAATGCGTTCTTTTCAGAAAAGATGAACTTTTTTCAACTTGAAAAGACGCTCTGAGCTGCAGAAAAAGGCGGTGGCGTTTTTTTAAAAAAGCACTCTATAGGGTTATGATGTAAAACAGCCGCTGGCAGTTTGAAAGAAAAATTTCCCCCCCGTTTTTATCCGATTAATCGAAAAAATAATCGCCCAACTAATCGATAACCAAAATAATCGTTAGTTGCAGCCCTATTTGAAATAAGGCCAATCTGTAATGAAAATGGTCAATGACTTTAAACAGCTAAAAATTCAGAAAATCCAGAAATCATGTTTTACCTAACACTAATATAAAACTAGAATGTTCTTGTGCAGAAGTTTAGTGCGGAAACTTTTATGTAAGAAACATACTCTACATGTCAACAGCTACATGAACAACTTTCATTAGATTAGATTAGATTCAACTTTATTGTCATTACACATGTACAAGTACAAGGCAACGCTTTAACGAAGTGTTTCATGTTTTGATAGTGCCAGACTAACACTTCAACCCTGAGTAGTTTCAGTATCTATACCAGCCCTAGGTTTTTGAAAGTTACTACAGTATCTGAAGATTGAAACAGACACTCAGGTAAGGTTTTACTTTTTCAGACAGTTAAATTCTTGTAGAAATTCTTAAACCTAAGGTCTGAAAGTTACTGGGTCAGCAAAACTCATGAAAGAAAATTCCTGCTTTTTTAAAAAGCCATTATTTTTCCCACCTTTAGGAGAAACGGGTCTTTGTTGAGGGATATGACTTCTGCAAAATGCAGCAAAAAAAATATTTCTCAAATATCCTGTTATGAAACACATGGGGCTGTTTGTGGGTTCCTGTCACTGCAGCATATCGTGATCTTTGTGACCTTCCAGCATGCATTCAGGCTATTTGGTGAACTGTTTACCCATAACTGTGCTATAGGGGGAGGGAGCTCTGAGGAACCTGAATGCAAATATTTGCTTATTGATCACAAGCAATAACTTATATGAGTGAGTTCCAAGATATTGAGATGCTATTGCTGCTTATTGTATCAAACCTGTTAGTGCCTCTCTATTCTCACATTCCAGCAAGTTCTCGTAAGGTAACCTGGCAGGAAAGTCCCAGGAGCTCAGTCCCTCATGTTCTTGGTATTATGAAACACCCGTGGAGATGCAGACTATTGTACATAGCCTTTGAAAATAGGGCCCCTGATGTTAAACATAATTAACCTACGGATTGCTTAAAGCCCTTTCACCAAACTTTATTTTTTTCCTACAGACATCAAAATCTGTCTACACTATTTATGTACTTCTGTACAGTTAGATATGACTTTGTGTGCAGATTTAAGGGAGATTAAAGTCTATGATTTGTTTCCATTGTCCCTTAAACACTTAGAGTCAATGGGCACTCAAAATACATCTCCAAAACTTCTCTAAACCTTATTAAACCGCACCCAGCACTCCTGTAAGGTGGTGCAGATTTGTGGGTGTGGTTTAGGACACAGAAAGACATACTGTCAGTAATCTTCACAGCTACAGACAATCATTTTGGCAATACCATCCATCCATCCATTATCTACCCCGTATTCCTGCATTCAGGGTTGGGGGGGGCTGGAGCCTATCCCAGCTACAATGGGCGAAGGCGGGGTAAAAAACGCTGCCTATTTGGCTACATGTTGATGTTTTGATAATTTTTTACAGCTCTTAATAAGTTATGCTGTGTTTTGAGCCACATCCACAAATCTGCCCCACCTTAATGCAGATTTACCAGTGGTTTCAGTGGGATGAGAAACGTTTTAGAGATTTACAGAAAACATATATTCAGGTGAATATAGATTTGTAGATGCTGTGCTAGCCTTGCAGCTCCAGTTCCAAATTTGTATCATCAAACAGCTTGCTGTTCAACTGAGATAACACTGGCAAGAATAAAAATTAGTCATCGGTGTGATCATCTGGGTCTTTGTAACTCTTCATAATAAGGCTTTTGAACAGTTGAAATGACTAACGCTCCGTTATTCCCAGCCAAATGAGGCCAGATGGGGTTCAAACAGAGACAAAGGCCATCTGGATCCCAAGGTCATTCACAGGCCTTTGAATCAACACATTGAAAGACCAAAGCTGTTAAAAATGCACAAAAAAGAAAGCTGCTTTAAGAGCAATAAATAAGAATAATGTACTATAGTGCTCCAGGGTCAACCAATGTCATCATCTGTGAAATATGGCTAAAAAGTCCCACACAGCATGCCTAACCCATAAATCTGAAAACAACAGACTAATTCAAAAGAGTAAATTAATGGAACAGTTTGGTAAAAAATCTAATTAACATTGGATTTGGACACCGAATTTGTTTATTTACTTTAGCGCTAGCGCTGCGTTGCTGACAAAAAATAGAACTCAGCAGTCACACAAATAGCCCTCAACTTTTTATGTAAAGGACCTCACCAAAACATCTCTCATCCCACTCGGACTGTATCCAGCTATTCATTAAAGTTGATCAGACTCGTGCATGTGGTTAAGAACTCAGTATGACTTACTGCGAGCTATAAAAATTAGTATTAAAAAAACTTCACCGCTGCAGGCAGCCATTTCAGCCAACATTAGGGCTGGTATTCACAAAGCAGTTTATCCAATTTCATATTGACAAATCATTGCCACATAATAAAGCTCTGGATGTGACCTGACAGGGCAGAGAAATGTTTGGTGTTTTATTTTAAAGAAACAGTTTAGACTATTTTGGTGATTATACAGTAGAAATCTAGTGCAATGTTGCAGATATGGAGTTCTCAACTAAGACAAACTGTGGAAATTAGATATTTTTTTGCTAAACTACTCATTTACATTCAGCCCTTCTCAAGCAGGAAAGTTTCAGCATATCCTCAGTAACGTTCGTCATTCTAGTTGAGGTTGAGTCCAGGGCTACATTGTAGGTAATGGTCAAAGCAGATGGCTCTACTGTAGTTATTGTTTAGGGTTATGTAAGAGGATTGAGGTACCGGCTTCTCTTCCTTCCTGACATCGTCTGAAAGCGACACTAATATTGAATGGAACTCAAGAATACACCATCAGACTAGAAAATGAGTCATCACTCTTTACACAATTCACTTAAGTGCAAAGTTGATCAGAGCTAACGAACTGAAGTCTGTGCGCCAGCCTGTCTCATACTGACCAAAACGATTCTTGCTCATGTATTTAACATGTGTGTATGTGGAAAATGCTGGCTTTTAAGTCAGGAAACGAAGGAATGCAGCCCAAAAGGTCCTTTTAGATCAAAAGCACTTGCTATTTAATAGTTATCTGCAATTTTCTGCAAGTGTTCGTTTGCCATTATCGCATCTGGAGCAGAGCAAATATTCAGCTGCACATTATTACAAAGGTAAGTGAATTTACATCACACCGAATTAAGTCTGATGAAGATTGTCAGCACTGTTTCGAACTTTAAAACACTCTGTTAACCCCCCTTGCCAGTAATGAGAGTTAATTTTTTGGGGTGAAAGAACAGACACTTCTGCCACCTGGAGTGGTAATGCCAGCATGGCTATGGCTATGTGGGGTGGGGGTCTGTCAAGAGTTCAGGTTCCCATCTTTACCACAGAGGTGAAATAAACTACACACAGCAGAAAAATGTGCAACATAAGCTTTGCCAGCCTCCCTCTGCCATCATGATGTAAACAAACCTTAATCTCTCTACCTGCCTAAAGAATGAACTAACAGAGAACTGAAAGCAACCAATAAATACCAAAGGATTACACCACTGGTTCCCATCCTCCACATTTTAGCTCATCCATATTACACAACATTGAGAGTCATTGTGTCCTCATTAAAATGAGACCCCCAACACCTGTATGTCCACATTGGTCATGGTAAAATAGATCAGCACGTGGAACAAGACATTTCTGTGTGCTACCGTGTTTTCTAACGCCAAAGGACCTTCAAGCTACCCTTATAACTGAATGTACTAAAGCAGTGTCTGAGGGAGCATGCACCCACATTCAGGACGTAATTCATTTCCAAATGGAAATCGTTCGTATTGATTAGTTTAATTAGAGTAATGGCAGAAGTCCACTGGGGTATGTTCCTATTCATGTGTCCTATTCAAACCTGTGCTCTTTACAAATCACATGCTAGGCTGCTGTCAGACCAGCCGTGATGCTTTAGCGCTTTGCTTATTTGTGAGCAGACATAACTCGTCAGTTGTCTGTTGCACCCAGCAGGCCGGACATTCTCTCAATCCTCTGGAAACATCTGTCCATTTCATCTTGCCCTTGTAAATTCCTCTTCTGTTTTACATTTAGAGGGCAAGAACCAAGGCTTGGGGAAGGATCAATTAAGCAAGACAGGCTAACTCGTTAGTATTAGCATGAACTTCGACTCATTTCATACATTTTTCCTGTATTGTTTTTATTTAGGATGAGCTTAATCAAAAAATCAGTCCAGGGTGAAACACTTCCTTCTGCATTGGGAATGGATGGAGATACTTAGATAGCTTGAATAGGAGGATGTTTGTAAATGGATCTGTGACATTGTGAACTCAGCATCTATTCAAACAGGCTGAATATCTAGCTTATGCTATACTTATGGAGCCTATAAACCAAAGAGTTACGCTAAGTTTGGAAACGTCATGTTTATTTACTACATTACATTGTTTTTTTGTTTTTTTAAAAAAAAAAAAAAGCTAAGAAAATGTAATCTTCAATGTTATGGAAACTTACAGATATTTTGTATTTTTCAATTTTCTTGGACAGATCCATTTGCTGCTGTAATCATATAAGTAACCTTTAAATCAAGCATATAGCTGTATCTGATGTATCTGATCAGCTATGGCACAAACATTCAAATTAAAGGGGTATTGTCCTAGTTCCAGGAAGACATTATGCCATATTATGCTTAAATTTAGCAATAAGCTTGTTTTCTGGGGCCCAAAAAGGGGAGCTGTCACTGCAAGACTGTAAAAACCACATAATGCTATCCAAACTACCAACAATTACTACTTTCAGGCTGTAAAAGCTACACACTGCAGTTACTGGATTATAATCACTCCACAAATATTACTGTCAGACTGTAAAAACCACACACACACACACACACACACACACACACACACACACACACCCACACTCACTGTAGATTTATATTAGATTAAAATTACAAATCTCAGTGATTTCATGCGCCTCTTCTGCTAAAACAAATACAGCTCCAATTGGACTTTAGAGACCGTCTAGGTCTGACAGCAGACAGAAATCATCTGCTCTGCTCTCTGTGGGTGGTCATGCAGAGCTGCTTCTCTCTACCCCCTCCTTCCATCACGATTATCAGTTAAACAGCATTTCTGAGATATGAAAAAAAGTGCTGCTGCAGCAAAATCACATCAGCTGCAGATGGAGGTCATCCAAAGTGCAGCTGCTCTAATCACCTGAACAGTTTGGGAAACTCCACTCTCCAGCATTCTCCAGCATTTTGTTGAGCTTTCTTAACAAAATACACACTTGTTTAACAGAAAAAGTACAAAGGCATTTTAATACGACGCTACGACTCGCCTGGTAGGAAAGGAAGTTGTAGATCTTCTTAAACATAACAATACCATTAAACCTTTTGATCAAACCTTGATGAATACATGAGACTAACATGAAGTATTTGCCCAATATATGTTATTTCATAAACAGAAAAATTATATGTGAATATGCAAACAGTGAATTGTTAACTATGTTTTATAGTCCTTTCATTACTTTTGAAAGCTGCAGTGCACAGACACGAGCTGCATGTTTCTGCTGTAATTGTTTTACAACGACTTTGAGCTGACAGTTGTAAATTACTGCACATTATCACGAATATAAATATTTGAATTATATTTACACTGAGGCAAACTGTAACCAAGAAAATATTAATTTACTACAGAAGAAGCTTGTATTAGATAACATATACAGCAGCTGTACGTTTAATGCTTATAACATGGTAGCCTAAAGCTTATAATTGTTTATAACAGGCATTCGGTCCTTTATTAATAATAAATACACTATTTCTGTATTTGCATATTCAGTTCACATATTAGCTACAGATACAAAAGACAAAACAAGGACACTTTTTTTTTTTACATGATTCCAGGGTTATTAATGGCAATGTGGACTAATTACAGCCTTGCATACTGTGTGTGTGGGGGGGGAGTGTGTGTGTGTGTGTGGGAGTGTGTGTATGCAGTCCACCCCCACACAAGCAGCATTATGGCCTTTTCAGTTTGCTCTGATTTAGGAGTGCTTCCACTAAAGGCCTGCATGCTGAGGGTCCCCCTAAGAAACCCAACACCACTTTCGCACACAGCACCTTTTATCTACAACTATTAACAACCCTGCTTTAACTGCCCAGCAGCCCCAGGGGGTTAAAAGAGCCACCTCGGCCAGCCCCCCTGCAGATCCCCTGGGGGAAGATCCATGTCAAAGACGTGAAAGAAGCAGGTATTAGAAGCACATGATGTGTTCTGTAGAGTAAACCATTAGTTTTCAATGGGTAGGTGGGGTAACACCACACCCGTAATCTTTAAGACCAATCCAGGTTAAGAAATCCAGGTACAAATTACAGAAGAATGGAAATACATGTTCATTTAGGCCACAGAGAACACAAGAATGCAAGTCCACTTCTACTACAGCCTGTTGTTTCAAGAGGAAACAAATCTTCTCCATAGGACATGACAGAATATTATTCACATTATTATTGACAGTAGTGATGTCTGAACAAATCATGTGTTTGAACTAGTTCTTTTAGTCTGGTTAAACCATGTTATAAACTGATAAATTGTAATGAACCTTAAATAAAATTCCATTACCGATTAAAGAACAATGCACCCTGCTTACCCCTGATTAATAGTGGTGCAACGGATCAAAAAAAATCACGGTTCGGATCACGGTTTTAAGTCACGGATCGGATCAGTTTTGGGATCACCAAAAAAAAAAGACGAGACAAATTAAACTTTTCATTGATTTAAGAATTTTTGCCCATTAAAATCATTCCACGCAATTATATAACGACAATATAGGGCAGAATTACTTCCTTTAATGTGGACACAACCAAAAACAACTTTAAAATGTAGTTTAAGGTTTTATTGCTTCTTACTCTGAACATGGAGAATAAAATAAAATTGCCCACATCATCAAAAAAAGAAAGAAAGAAAGCAAAGCAGACGTGAGCTTTTTTTTTTTTTCCTTCTCTCCAAAAGCGCTCAGCTTCGGAAGCATCTGTCGTTGCTAAGCAACCATCAGCCGCGCTCTCCATTTCCACCAACAAAAATCCCTTGCTGTAACTCTGCTACACGGTTTTCAACTCGACGCGGCACGGACGCGCCTGAAACGTCGTTGGCCATGACTACCGCTTGACAGACTGACTACGCGCACCATTCAGCGGAGCTTTTATTTTTCTTTCGGATCTTCGGGTCACATGCGTGCCGAACCGTGGAGAGGGATCGGTTCGGATCACGGATCAACAGTGATCCGTTGGACCACTACTGATTAACCAAAACAGATTTTGGCTCATTCAGATTAGAAGTGGTACTACATGTGCCATCGTAATGAAAAGCTGGATGTGGTTTGAGTTGTATTTACAAAAACAATTTGGGTGATTAATGATTTGCGTTGACTCTGATACTTTGTGTCAAGACACTGAAAGATGTGATGACCTGAGAGTCCTGACTGACCCGAATCTCATTGGTTCTTGACTCTGACACTTTGGAACTTAATTCTTAATACTTAAAACTCAAATGAGCTTATTCCACAGAGCACTGTCTTTCTAACTGTGTCCCAATCCACGTTGACAAGTCTGCCCCCCTTAATGAAGAGCTGGGTATAGTTTGAGCAGACTGAGACCTGTTTTGATAATATTTAAGGTACCTACTGACTTCTTTTTAGCCTTTTACCTCTGGTTTGATTCTAAATCAGCGTAATTTGGACTACAAAACATGTCTTTGCTGATCGATTACTTCTGATGAACATGCAAATGCCCCTCAATAGAAAGGCCCTGCTAGTAGAAAGAGACACTGAGTGTAGGGACACCATGCCGAGTGCCAAACACAGGTTAGGGGGTATAAAGCCCCATAGCACTGAAACGTGGAGCAATCAAACTGTATTTTCTAGTCTGTGTTCTCCATCCACTAGCTTTGGAATGAACTAGAGCGGTATTTGTGACTCAGAACTGATCATCCAACATCAGTATATTATCTCACTAAAGCTTTCATGGCAAAATGTATTTTAAAAAATCTATCATAGGATAAGGAAGAAACCAATTTGCTTGTTGCTACCCTTTATTTCGGAATAAAAAACCCACACACATTAATGCATACCAATTTAGTCACATATCCAGGTCACGTGTCCAGAGCAGGTCAGTGATAACAGGATGTGACCCTATTTTCATGCCGCTATTGTGCTTATTATTTTAGGAGCTTTCCTCTCTGAAAGAGAGGCAGGTGGACACGAACAATATCGCACACACATCCCACTGCGTCCTCTCTCTCTCTCTCCAAACACACGTACCGCTAAAACAGCAGCTCCTCACAAACAGCATGCATGTGGCCCACCAGCGGATGCAATGTATTGCCTGGGGTGGGGGTTGTGGGGGTGAAGACAATAGAACAAAGTGGGGCAGCAGTGTACACTGACAGCTTAGGGCTGGTTTTTAGATCAAGTTAACTGTGCTGTGTGTTTCCTCACAAGTATGGAGTCAACAAGTGCTTGTACAGTGGGAACGTTGTGGAAAGCAAAGCCTTGGGACTGCAGGGATTTACAGTCTGAGAGTGTGTTAGACTTTACATTCAAGACAGCACAGTTGGTTTCACTCTCTCTGAGTGAGTAGGAAGGTCCTCCCTCCCTCTTTCTCTCTCTCTCTCTCTCTCTCTCTCTCTCTCTCTCTCTGCTCTCTCTCTCAACATGGGTGTCTGTTAGCTGATAAAACTGGCAGTTAGAACCCTCCTCCAAGCATGACAAGCTCTCCAATGGTGTCACCCTAGTGTTGGTGGTCTGATCTGGAGAATCTCAGATAGTTGTGAATTAGACACGACTAAATAGGGCAGAAAACTCGGAGCCTCTGTGTGCACATATGCACACTACAATGCAAAAAATGAGCTTGCAGGCTGATTGTGTTGTGTATTTGTGTGTGTGTGTGTGTGTGTGTGTGTGTATGTGTATGTTTGTGTTTTATTTGTATTATTTACTAATACATTTGTCTTTTATTCCCTCTAGTTATAGATACAGTGAAGTAGGCCAGGTGGCTGCCAACTTCACTACCACTCCTGCTACATGCATAGACAGACAATGTCACAAATGCAGTTACTAATAAAAACTAATGCAAATACCAGACTCACGAGAGCCCACGCCTGTTAATCTGGCACAACACACTACACCAAGTGCCCTTACGTCAGATTCAGTGGGTGTTTGTGGATATTTGGAGGCCGGGATTGCCCACAGTCCAGCTGTGCAGCCACTTCCAGACATCAGAAGCCATTTCCCAGACTCATGGTTTTGGTGCACTTGACCCAAAAACACCTATTTACTTAAGCGAAAGAGGGCGTGGACGGGTCATCATAGCGATTTCATGCATGGTGCTTACTGCGCCGTCCAAACCTTTACTCATCAAAGAGAGCATTAACAGTGTTTCTGTGGGTAAATCCTCTTTTAAGTAATCCTTGAAGCTCAGGCCCACATTAAACACACCTAAAAAAAGCATTTTTAATGGAGAATTTCCGCTGACACTGCAACACATACGCACACTCTCCGATGAAGGCACACATGTGAACGTTTCAACCCAGAGAGTTTTTCATTCTGCACTCCTTTTCATATTTTTCTCAAATTACAATGTTTTTTATTTTACAAATAGAAGCAAACTGCACCAAATATAGCTTGGCTCATCACCAGTGGGGTAACTAGAACCCCCTGTGGGCCCCACAGCACAAAATAAATGAGTAGACTCTTATTCAAATATTAATTTTGAGAGGCACTGCAAACAAGACACAGATAAATGGCTGTCAGGGCTGCATAAGCAGATTTTTTTGTGTGTTTTTGAATGAGCAGATCTGATGGAAGTTAAGCGATGAGGTATGTCGTTAAAAAACTGTATCTTCCAGTGAACCAAGATCGTACAACTGTTTCAGTATATACAATACAGTTCAAAAGTTTGGACACATCTTCTCATTCAGTGTTTTTCCTTTGTTTTTATGATTTTCTACATTAATACTGAAAACAAACGAAATGATGAAGGAGCTCCTGTAATTCTGCAGTAAACAGAGACAGAGGTAAAGACCCAGACGCTGTTCTGTAATAAGGGAATGATGGACTGAAGGAGCTCCTGTAGTTCTGCAGTAAACAGAGACAGAGGTAAAGACCC
>JBBPDH010031837.1:0-10355 GCA_037974565.1 Clupeocharax schoutedeni
GAAACTTATGACTTTCACTTCACTACATTTGAAAGACAAATATTGTACTTTTTACTTCACTACATTTCTATCAAGGGGCTCGTTACTCGTTACTTTTCATTCTAAAAGTGGATGTTTTTCCTACCTTTTTTAGTAATCAGTAGAGTTACACCACGTCTGACACAGCCTGTAACCTTCAAATTAAGTTCTATGCCGGTACTGCATTTCTGCAGTGCCGAAAGATGGATGGAGACATAGATTTTTCGGTGCCATTTTCGCTCCCATGGCCATATCTTGACAAAATGTTTATATTTTCCAAAAAGATAAGAGATTCATTTCGTTTTAAGTGTGTACTGGGTCTGCCTAAAACAAACTATAAAGTTGTCCGAGGTTTTAGATAGTAATCACATTAACATGTTCAACATGGCCTGTGAAATGACTTTGCCTGCCAAGTCCAAGGCAAGGCTTGTCAACTAATTAATTTATAAAGTTAGCACATAAAATGGAGCTATGGCTATATCTATATTTGTGTTCATAATAGCCCAGATAGCAAAAGATATTAATTCAGCATTGAATTATGGTCAGAGATGTTATATGGTTATAACATGTACTTTTAATACTTAAGTATTTTTAAAAGCAAGTACTTTAACTTAAGTAAAAATTTGACTGCACAACTTTCACTTGTATTGGAGTAACATTTGACTAGTGGTATCTGTACTTTCACTTGAGTAATGAATGTGAGTACTTTGCCCACTTCTGATTAGGAGTCTATGAAGTCCTGTAGCTTCATGCTATGTTTTCATGCTGTGCACATCCAGCCTCACATGGCTTCCTGCTAGTGAGCCCGAAGGAGTGAGAGCTGAATCATTTCAACTGAGCTAAATAAATCAAAAACTGGCTAATTTTCACTCAGTCTCACTCACTAGTTAAAACTCACCCACTAACTTACTCAGTGGAATCAGTTTCTGCCATATTCGACTTAAAAGGGGATAAATATAAAAAAAAAGTAATCGAGCTACTCTGGCCCTAGGGACCCACTGCCCTGTATAGTCTCAACTATTCCTAGCCCCAACACACCTGATGCAACTCATGCCAAACCTGATACTTGGCTGGTGAGCTGGATCTAGGGTTTGGGGTGAGAGAATAGTATGTAGGGCAGTGAGTCCCCAGACCTAAAGAGGAAAACCAGTGTCACAGAGCATTGTAACCCTGTAGGCACTCAGGTAGATGAAAAGGAAGTGGAATTTTTAGCTCTTTCAATTAGTTTAGTCACCGAACTCCACATTGATTGGTCCAAACACGCACAGAGGAAAAACAAAAACTATCAGGGTCCTGTTTGACATCTCATGTCCACACTGGCCAAAACATGGATGCAA
The DNA here is from genome assembly GCA_037974565.1 of Clupeocharax schoutedeni. Classification (NCBI taxonomy): domain Eukaryota; kingdom Metazoa; phylum Chordata; class Actinopteri; order Characiformes; family Alestidae; genus Clupeocharax; species Clupeocharax schoutedeni. Next base: position 1,356 of record JBBPDH010031837.1, read on the forward strand.
TACAAAGAAAAAGAAAAGCAATTAAGGCCTCTGGTCAGCGTGCAGTGAATTCATTTAGAATGCCGTAGAAATGATGGATTACAAATTTTCTGGTCATTTTCCAGCATTTAATTGTTTGGCTATTGTTATAAGCATAATAGTCAGATAAACATAATGGCCATCCATTGCTGATGTCACACTGCTTTCATTAGACCCTAGTGTTTAAGCAAGACTTTAAGCTTTTACATAACCACCCTACCATTTCTCAACCAGACAATAAAGAGCTGTTAAATTAGGCTTGAAGTTAATTTTGCATGTTTAAAAACAACATAAAAACATCACTGTAATATTATAATTATTGAATACATGAATACATACTTATTACATGAAACAAACCTTCAAATAAAGCTTGGCCTTAGATCGGAGTTTAAGTCAGGGGCAAACATACAATCTTAATTAGAAGATTAGACCAAGGAGACCTAAAAAAAAAAACCATCCTTCATGTGAAGTATACTAGTCTGCCTAGTGTTCTATCATAAAATACGTTTTATAGTTTTCTCTATTGTGTTTCTATGATCCTGTTCCTGTTCTGAAATTTCTCTTTTGCCTTGTGTTCTTGTTGCCTGGTTATTGGATTTACTTGATGTTGAACTCTTTGTTACGTTTTGCATATTGCTTCTTGCCTTTGTCAACTTTGTCATTCATTAAACCTCAATTCCTTGTATACTATTGGATTCCTATCTGAACATTACATTGGTATAATTACATACAGGTAAAATAAATGTGTGAAAGCTTAGTGCTGCCAGGAGTCTACAGCTGTAGGGGGAAAAAAGCACAATACAAAAAAAACACAGCACAAAATATCTGCCATGATGTATGTGGTAAATTTCAATAGTAAAATAATTAGTTTAATGTATCTGATGGTTTACTATCCCGATGATCAAGAAGTTTTATAATTGTATTAGAGCAAAATACACATTTTTTGTGTTGTTGAACATTAAAAAAGAGGAATTTAAACTACATGACAGCAGTGACACACATGGGCCAGCTGTATTTGTCAAAAGCACGCAGGGCTTTGAAAGCTACCTTCAGGCTAATTGCTTGACTGCAGGCTAACTGTTGCTAGGTGATGTTATTGATTGTTGGAGCAGTTTGTTCTGAGGAGGTATAGCAAGCTGCAGTCCTGTTGTCCCTCTTTCAAGATGGGAGCGCTCTTGATCCATTTTTCCCCCTATAGAATTTGCTGCCCTTGTACTGTACAAAGTCTCCCGTGTTCATTTTTGCTGAGTTTCTATTTCAATTCTCTGGTCACAATATAAACAACATATATGTTTACTATTTGCATTGAAGCTAATCAATGAATATACTTCTTTAAAGTGTCACATTTTCTGTTAGCAGTTATTCTCACCTGCACACTCTCTCAGTCTGATAAACTGGACAAACAAAAATATTTACATGATTTGTAAGAGAAAGTTTAAGTCAGGGGCAAACACACAAAACTAATTAGAATATTAGTCTAAGGAGACCTAAAAAAAAAAATCCTTCATGTGAAGTATACTAGTCTGCCTAGTGTTCTATCATAACATACGTTTTATGGTTTTCTCTGTTCTGTTTCTATGATCCTGTTCTGGAATTTACTTGATCCAATAACCAGGCAACTGGACTTATTTTCTATTACAAATCATGTAAACATTTTGTTTATTAGCATTCCTGTTTATCTCCATGCCTGCATAATTGCACTACAATGTGAAATACCAACCATCATTCATATTTTTATTAAAGTCATAAAGCTTTCAAAGCACATGTGGTATTATTAGCACGGTCAAACGTGGCAAAAACTGTAGGTGGAGTAACTTCCAAACTTCCAAAACAAATCTTCCACATGTTATTCCAATTAAGTTTAGGTCAACCAAGTCAAACAATGTACATCAAAAAAGCATTAGCCATAGATTAATTAATGTGTGTTTGTGCAGATACTGTTGTTTCTGTTAGTAATTTTGTCACCAACTCAAAAGCCTGAAACATACCGGATGTCATCTTCAGAAGGAACTCTACCATGTCCAGCCTAACAGTCACACGGCTTCATACTGAATTGTCCCCTTACTTTTTTTCAAATTTGAATAATAGAACCTCCCGAATCAAATAGAACCTCCTTAACCCCCAGACCAACTGTTGAAATATTACATTTAAGTCTACAAAAATAAACCATCCCCTGTTTTCATTTTAAAAGCACATTTCCATTGCTAATAGGTACTATTGTTCTGTTTTGCAATGCTGCAGGATGACAGCATGAAGTCATATGACTTGGGATCCTGCCATGAAGTACAGCACCTTGTTGTTTTGAACAGGATAAATCAAGACTCAAGTAAGAAAATGTTTTAAATATTTTTTTCTGTCATAATTGGTGCGTGTAGATCATGATTATTTTAGGAAACCATTGAATATACTGATATTTTGAGCATGATTTGCCCATGTTGTAATTTTGCAACAGTGGGTTAAAGGAGTTGCAAAAGTTGTCTGCACTTTACATATCATATTTGAGATTAAGTGGTTTCACACTCATGCCTTAAGGGGTTAATTTCACAATTTAACAGAGACCTTAATTTAAATTAAGGGGTTTGGTGTATTTTCAGGGGTAAGGTATTAAGGTAGGGTTAAGCACACTGTGTTTCATCATGTGTTTCATGATTCTTATCTTTACCACCAACAGCCTTTCTCCTAAGACCATCTTTTACTGGACCATTCTTTTCTAGACATCCCCTGCCCTATCACATCCAAACCAGCCACATCATAATCTTCCAGTCATTCTTGAACAGGCTGTTCTACAGCCATCTTCACAACTTGAGGGGAACCAATTTCTTGATGCTAACCTATCTGGATACCAGCCAGATAATTCGACCTGATCTGCCCTTTTGTGAGTTTGATTAGACCTCTACAAAACCAGAGAGAAGGATGTGTGTTCGGGCCTCCTTCTCCCTAACTTCTGTCTTTAGCACTGTAAATAACTGGATGCTCGTTTCAACACTTTCTTTCAATTTGTTTAACACTTGTGTATTTTCAGCACTGCACTTGCCTTGTTCTTATCTTAACTTCAGAATCACTCCTACCAGGTGGCTTACAATGGCTCTCCCTCAGCCCTGCACAACCTCATTACTGGAGTTCCTTAGGGTCAATTCCTGGTCAGACTCTGCTCTCCTTGTAATCCAAGTCCATGGGTTCAGTAATCAGGTCTCATGGCCTCTCTTATTGATACGCTGATGTCCAGTTGTACTTCTCATTTCCACCAACCACCTCCAACATCTCACAGATGATATCTCTTCATGGACAGACACTTACCACCTGAAATTGAATCTGATCCAGTAGGAACTCATTTATCTGTGCCCAAAGCATTCACCTGTCCTGGACCTCTGTGTCACAATTGACTTGAAGAGAATACAACCTTTCCTGACTTCAGAAGTTGCTCAACGTTTTGCTCAAGCTCTTCTGGCAAAATGAACTTCCTCCTGAACTTCACACTGCATGGTCATTCAGTTACTTCTGCTGTGGTCTGAAGAACCCATATCTTCAATCCATGCATTGATTAACTACTTTCTGCACTCTTTCACAAAAAACATTTTGTATGTGTTCATTTTACCAGATCAAGGTATGGTATGGCTCTCACATTTTTTCATAATCTCTAGTAATGTTGTCCCACATTTTTTGGTAATTTTTGGTTTCTGCTTTTTGCACTTTTTTGTAGGTTGCTCTAGAGGTTTAAATGACTAAATGTACTTTACATGTCACTTAAGCATGTCAACTGGCTATAGTTTTGCTTGAAATGCATAGTATAAGGCTTCCATTCCACTCACAACACCTGCTTTCAGTCAGCTATCGTTGTGTTATTAGGTGTCTATTAGATGTCTTGAAACAGCAAGAACCCATTAACTGCTCTTTATTCATTAAAAAAAAGGTTTTCCCTGCTCTACTGCACCTCACAAGGCAATAGATTAGATGTGGTTTTGTGTGAATCAGCCGAGACAGGAAAGTTATCACCTGGGTATTTTAGCTGCTGTTACAAATGCATTTACTAGGCCTAATTATTTTCAGTGAGTGATCAGCATATTCAGCCTTGTGCCCTGTGGTGCTTCCTCTTTTGCTAAAAGTGTTGTCTAATTCTCAAATTTGCAGCATCAGAGCTGCCACCAAAAAGTATATGTATGTAATGAATAAATGTCTGGAAACATCATCAGTCATGAAACAGTGGCCCGATCACTGTTGAAGTTTTACGATTTTGTTGATTTGGCAAGTTCATTCACTAAACAAAGCATAAAATAAATAAAAAGTATTATGTAAATAAAAGCAGCACCACGAGGCAACAATGAGATTAAGAAAGTAAACATATTTTTGAAATATTCAAGGTTTAAATCCCGCTTGTGTTTCTTTATTACTGTATCAAATCTTTATTCCATCATTTATCTCTATCAAATGCTATTTATTTTTTATATTTATTTATTCTCAGACTAAGCATGAAAGCTCTGATGACAGTGTTCTCAATGAGCTTTTCATATGGTTGAAAACATCAGTCATTTCACAGAACTTTGAATGGTTTACCATCACCTGATAACCAGGGTAATAATGTTCCCATATACTAAGTAGTGTTTCTATAAGACTTGCCATACTGTTGAAACACCATTTTACCAATTCATTTTATTTTTGGTGCATTAAATATGGAATTGCACTTCCTTTTAATAGTGCTGCACTTTTAGTGCACACATTAAACTGTGTAGTTGATATAACACATGAAACTGCAAGAATGAGAAGGCAAGAGTTCTGTAACAGAAGTGTGATGGCCTGTCCCTGCAAACCAGACTCTATACAATTATTTCATTTCTGTAATAATATTTCAGGAGATTTCATGAAAATGGAATAACACAATACTGTTAATTATTAACAGGGAACCACAGCAGTATACATAATTAAAGAAGACAGTGCTCTCTTTACTCTACACTGTCTTCAGCATTCTACTTTTAAAGTGGTGCTTCAGCATCGTGATGATGGCTGAAGGTACTGTCCTGAATAAACTCCTTCACCAAGCACAAAATCTGTTTTTAAAGAATTAAATGAGAACAGGCCCAACAGCAAGTTTCTATTCAGCAATATCACTTCAAACAGTGTCATTCACCATGAAAAGTCTAAAGCTTTAACACAAGAATGATGAAAGCTGTTAATGATGAAAGTTGTTGTACAGAGACAACAACTTATCTCTCAACGTTGCCAAGACAATGGACTTCAGGAGGAAACGCCTTGCACATAACTGAGGAACTTACATGGACAGAGAAAACCACCTCCATAACCAAGTGAGACCAGCAGAGACACTGAAAAGATCGAGCCTTCACCCTCCTATCCTCACCACATTCTGAAGAGGCACCATTGAAAGTGTTCTGACCAGCTGCATCACTACCTTGTATGGCAACTGCACTACATTCGACCGCAAGCGCCTGCTGAGGATAGTAAAGACAGCAGAGAACATTATTGGGGTGCCTTTCCCCTCACTCCAGGACACATTTCAGAAGCGCTGTGTTCGCAGGGCCTGCAGCATTGTGCAGGACCCATCTCACCCCTCACACAGACTTTTCTCCCTCCTGCCATCCAAGAGGAGATTCTGTAGCATCAGAGCCAGGTCTACCAGACTGCGGGACAGTTTTTATCCCCAGGCTGTCAGGCTTCTTAACAGCACACTGTCCCCAAGAAAGCCTCACTAACTCTACCCCTCCTCAACCTCAACAGTCTGTTCACCTTAACACACACATACACAGCCACTTTCACAAGGAATGTGTTTTTGCACACAGAACTAAAGACTGAAAAACACATACATACCTCTGGTATTTGGGCACTGTTACTTTTTAATGACAACTCATTCTATCATTTTCTTAACTGTGGAACATGCTGCTACTCACATATGTTCTGTCAAACTCCTATCCAAATGTTGATCCCTGTCTTTACTGTATATGCATAGTATATTAATATAACTTACCCATTTCCACATACCAAAGATTACTATATATTGTCTGTTTGCACCGTTTTTGTCTTGCCTGTCTATTATTTAAAAATTTCAGAATTTCTAATTCTTATATCTTTTATTTAGTGCTGGGCTGTTAACGGCGTTAACGCGCGAGATACTTATATATTTTTTAAAAAATTGTAAAAAAATCGCCATTAAAAAATCTGCTCATTTTTTTAAATTCTAAATTAATTGTTATCATATTTTCATGGTAAAAGCATTTATTTTCCATTTGTATTAGAAGTGTCACGAGCTCTATGCTGTGTCCTTAAATATAAATGTGTAAAATGTATACAGTGACAGCTCGTTTGATATATGTTTGTAAAGCCCGTATATCGTCATGCGGGCCCTAATCTTTTATGTCTGCATGGAGAAATGCAATTTCAGCTATGCATCCATTGTTTACAATAAAGTTCACTTATTTACTTACTTCACTCACACCTACGGTAAATTTAGCACCAAGTTCATCTGACGCGTGTGTCTCAGGACTGTGGGAGAAACCAGAAACATCGGAGGAATCCCACGACACCACGAGGAGAACATGCAAACTGGCTTATACTTATATACATATACTTAATAATTACTTCCAAAAAAATGATAAACATCTAGTTTAGATAGCTACAATCAATGTTTAGTAGTCAACTTCTGCCCTCTTCTATTTTTTATGCAACTATCAGTGTAGTTCATGTTAAGTGTTCAACTGGCAGTGGTTTGTATGCTCTGATGGTTTATCAAACAGTAGAAACTTTTCTATATTCTTTAAAAAAAAAATGCCACAAAGGGTTCTTTAATGTTTTTAGAGATGCTCTTCTTACCTGTGTAAGCCAAATGCACCCAGCAGTTTGCAATGTCAATAAATTGCACAATTTTTGGAATCTTCATACTAATACATCACTCGCTAAAAGCTGTAATTATTTCTATGGAAACAAATTGAGACACTGCATTATGAAAATAGTGGCTACAGATGGCTACACTTATAGAGGACCTTGAATGGGTATTGAAAAGCAAGTAAATTGCAGCCAAGATGAATAATTGTATAAAAAATGATTTTGTGCCCAAAAAACTCATTTATAACTGATTTCAGCTGAGGACCATTCTGTTCAGCAGAGATTTGAAAAGGACAGACTGAATGGGTAAATTCAAACAGACCCCAAAATCTTGTGGAACACTTTGTAAGAAGAGCGGAAACTAGCAGTAAAGTGGGAACCAAGTTCATATTAATGCCCCAGGTTTTTGAAAGGGTTGCCAAACAAGCTCCTATAATTTTTTTTATTTGGCCATATAGTTCATTAATAGAGATGCTCCAAACAGCATTTTTGGGCCGATCACCGATTACTGATCACTGCCGATTACAGAATGGCAGGGGAATGGGAATCTTTTATCTATAATCTAGCAGAGTTTGCACCATTTGTAGAAATTAAACCAACTCTAAATTAACTAAATTGAAAAAAAGAGAGGGAGAGAGGGAGGGAGACGATTGGCACGCTCTGGAAAAGTCATGAACGAGAGAGAAAAAGAGAGAGACAGAGAAAGACAGCGAGAGAGAGTGGGGCACACAGAGCGTGCGCGAGAGAGCGACAGAGAGAGAAACATGTTTAAAACGAGCCAATCCGTAAAAGTCATGAACGAGAGAGAGAAAAAGAGAGAGAGACAGAGAAAGAGCGAGTGAGCGCGCGCGAGAGAGAGAGCGACAGAGAGAGAGAGAGAGAGAGAAACAGGTTTACAACGGGCGCGATCCGGAAAAGTCACAAACGAGAGAGAGAGAAAGAGAGAAAAAGAGAGCGAGAGACAGAGAAAGAGAGCGAAAGTGAGAGAGGGGCACACAGACCGCACGCGAGAGAGAGAGAGACAGGTTTAAAACGGGCGCAATCCGGAAAAGTCATGAACGAGAGAGAAAGAGAGAGAGGCACAGAGAGAGCGCGAGAGAGAGCGTCAGAGAGAGAGAGAGAGAGAGAGAGAGACTGAGACAGACAAAGAGAGAGTAAATCCGTGCTAAAATATCAAGGTGAAAGTCATCTTAGCTTGCAGACACTTTGAAAAACTTCCAGACGGGAGAACTCATGTTGCCACTGGTAAGCTCCGCTCTGCTGCTGTTTACCTGCGCTGCCCAGGTGAAAAAATCAGGTGAGTAATTTACGTCAAGTGATCGGCTTTTTTGATCTGCGCTTTTGGGGTTCGCTGATCAAGCTATTTTTAGCCAACATCGGCTGATCATGATCGGTGGCTATCGTAGCATCACTATACATTAATATATATTTCACATCTAATTATTGAATTCAGCAACATGGTCCACCCACTGATTAAACTGACATTCAAAAGTGACCAATACTTTCTCTCTAGCTAGAATACTTGTGCCTATATGTATGACTTTTTCAAAAATACTTCTACTTTAAATATTTCTCTAAAAATACAATTTGTCCACACATACTATCAAAACCCTTTCAGAACTGTCCAAGAACTACTGGATCACTGGAATTTTTGCACACAGTGTATACACGCATCTGCTAAAAAGATTAGCAACTGATCTGCTCTCTCCTCAAAATGACAGAACCAAGGATCTATTGATATAATCATATTTGAATTTACATTTAAAATAGTGGTGAGATGTCAAGTGAATTGTGCATTCTGTAAGATATAATGCAGTGCACCTCCTCACAGCAGTTGTGCTGGTAAGATTTTCAGTTATTTACTTTGCCTGGTAAGCCAAATTGACTGTACAGCATGGTCAAAGGTAAGATACAACAGACAGAATTTGTAACCCTGTTGTAAGCACGGTATCTGCAAATATGATCTTAAAAAATCATCTGTTCAAAAGTCTCAGGTTTTAAACAGAAAACAGTAAGCTACATTCTTGTTTGTAAGCTACAAACCGGATTCCAAAAAAGTTGGGACACTATACAAATGGTGAATAAAAACTGAATGCAATGATGTGGAGGTGCCAACTTCTAATACTTTATTCAGAATAGAACATAAATCACGGA
>JBBPDH010031848.1:0-10355 GCA_037974565.1 Clupeocharax schoutedeni
GGTTGAATTTCGTGCTGTTCACACTGTGTGCTGTGGTGTGTTCACGTATGACAAATGGTCACTTTCACTTCACTTCAAATGCATTTCTCTTATTACAGACAGGTATATGTATCATAATGATTAGTTTGCAAATACTGGAAATGGAGGTTAGCTTGGAAAACACTGCAGCTTTATTGAAAACGAACATGTATTTTTCAAGAAAATGTCTTGTGTGTAACAGAAGCAAAGTGCTTTGATCAATTGGTATTAAAAGTCTTGGTATGCAATGCTCCATCTATGAATTTGAAAAAGAAAAGTGAATGAGTAAATGCGTTGACATTGTATATGTGAAAAATAAGACCCATATCTAAACTGTTCATCACAAAACACTGGGTAAGAATTTCGCTGAGCGGTTTGGAGTCTTGTAAGCTGCTTATCCTGAATGTGCCAGGCTTGAATGCACACATCCCGAAGCTGGTAGAGGACTCCATGTGGAAGGTGCTAATACTATTGTCCTGCTCCTACATTAAAATCATCACAACGCAAACACTCCACTGTAATCCCCTACTATTATCCCCCAGTGGAAAAGCCACATCATTTTACATTATCCTGGTGTTTTTGATGAAGCAAATAAGAAGCTTGTGTGTGTGTGTGTGTGTGTGTGTGTGTGTATACAGAGAGCACCCTCCGCTGGACGTTTTTGACATGGCCAGACTGCGAATGCAGGTGCCAGCTAGAAGACCCCTCTCAAACGCAAGACATGTGAACACGCAGAACATAGACGATTTCAACCAGCTCAAGTACAGAGGTAACTGTTACACAGGCTAATGAGTGTCCTTTTACACGCGTTTGTTTTAATATATGAAGGTAGTGAGATTAAATGGGAATTCTGTTAAAATTCTGGTAGTTAAATGGTCGAGATATAAAAGTCATTCAGACTGGGTTGATGTGAAATGGTACAAGATTTCTTTACATTGGTGGTGATGGGTTCTTTAATCACCAATGAGGTACCTTTCAAGCAAGGTACTGTCACCACACACTGCTCCCCAGGCCTCTTTGGTGGCAGTCCACTGCTTCACTTTGTGAATGGGTTAAATGCAGAGAAAGAATTTCACTGTTCACACTGTGTGCTGTGTAAAGGGGTCACTTTACTTTAAACTGACCAGTGCACCTTAACATTGTATGAGGTTTTATATGTAATGTTAATGGGTAAGGGCAGGCCACATCAGGCTACAGTAGATTAAAGGAGATTAAATATAATAAACACACAAAGAACTTACAAGGCTGAAATAAATGTATTGTCAGGCCATTTAACCACACAGAAGGTGAACCCAGGCCATAGCCATTTAAAAAAAAAAAAAAGTTTGAAATTTTTTTGTTAGCAAAAGTGTGGGGACCATTCAGTAGCTTTTCTTTACCTAAAGGGGATGGGGACAAAACATCTGGCCTTGGTGAGTGGCCTGACTGAAGTGTGTGGTTGTCTGTTGTCATGCCAATATTTTTTTTTTCACTAAATTGGGTTTTTGAGCATATCTCATTTTTGCGGAAGGGATGTGTATATAATAATTACAGTCTTGTGAGGATCCAAACATCTACCAAAAGAAAATACACTAAAAATGAAGTTCTAGTCCAAGAATACGTTTAGTTTGTCTCACCAAAATTAAAGCTTTTTTGCAGGTTGTTCTTCTTTAGCAGAAATCTTAGAAAGAAATAGTAGAACTGCATGAACACTTATCTAATATATCGGGGTTGCATTTTGAACTTTTGGGTATATTATAATTATACTCTTGTGAAGGACCAAACACACACAATGGGGCACCACCCACAAAATTATACATTTAAAAAAAAAAAGGTTTATGCTTTTTTAGTTTGTCTGAATTAAGTTCTAGTCCAAAAATGTTTACTTATGTTTAATTTGGTTCACAAATATGGATGTTATCTTGCTTTTGTGTGTGAAATTTCTTTCTTTTTTTGGCAGAAATGCCAGATCAGTTTTATGAATAGCCTTATCTGTTTCTCCTGCTGTCTTCCTCTGAGAAGGGTGGTAGACAGTCTTCAACACGAGGTCTGGGGTGGTGGTGGCAGCGTAGTGTGTAGGATACTTGCTTCTGGACCAAGAGGTCATGGGTTTGAATCCTACCATCAGCACCACCACTGGGTCCCTGAGCAAGACCTTTAACCCCTAGTTGCTCCAGGGAGAGACTGCCCCCTGTAGGTAGGGAATGGAAGTCGATTTGAATAAAAGCGTCTGATAAATGCCGTAAATGTAAATGTCTCCGTTCAGGTGTTGGAGAGTCTCAAGTTGGTGCAATGGAAAAACCACCTGAACACAAAACTTACAGCTGTTAGTTTTTATTATATCATTAAATCCAATCTCATGTAGATGTATAACATAGAACTGCTAATGTACAAATGTATACATTACATTACAGTCATTTAGGAGATGCTTTTATCCAAAGCAACTTACAATATAAGGACAGATTCAAGTTTCAGGACAGTGTGGGAACCAAAGAGAGTTCTCTGAGCTACAATCTTTATGTAAGAATAGTGAAAGAATATATTCTGGCATCAGGAGAGGAGAGTCTTTAGGGGGGTTTTGAAGATGGAGTGGGATTCTACTGCTCTGTTTAGCATATTCCACTTAGCTCACTCTGCCCAGTAAAAAGAAACTCTCTGAATACGACCTTACAACTGTTTTTGTTCAACAGGTGTAAAACTACAAGTTTAATTTGGTCTCAACACTGCCATTAAGGAAAATATTACATTTATTAATCTAAATATGACATTTAAAACATTACTTTTCTTTCAGAAAATGTATTAGTTTCCACAGTAAATAATATCCGAGCATTAGCATGTGTCCAGGTGAGAGAACGAAGCGCTCAGCTGGAGTCTCTCCATTAAGGAAAAATAGTCAAGGGGAACAGGCCTCAAAAGAAAATGCCATTTGAGTAAAAGGAAACAGTATTGTGCCCACTTTTTGTCTTAAGGTCTCTTAATGAATTTAAAATACAACTTTAAAGTCAAAGTCAAGTCAAAGTCAAAGTCAACTTTATTGTCATCTCTGCTATATACTGTGCAGGTACATAGAGGGACGAGACGACGTGGCTCCTGTTATAACAAACAACAAAACAGATGGGAACAAATAGGCACATAGAATAAAAAATAAATAGAAATATACACACATTTAAGACAAGACAGGGGGTGTTAAATGTAGGTTTAAAGGTTTAAAAAGGCAGAAAATCTGATGCCAGGTAAACTATCTCTTTCCAAACTGGTTTGGCAGGAAGAACTGCAACTCTATAGTATAGAGAAAACATTATATGGACAAAGATACCTCACCTATTACACCAACAGGGACTTTGATGACCTTACTCTTGGAAGGCTTTACTTCTAAGGTTCTGTGGGAATTTGTGTCCATTCGTTTTGTAGAGCATTTATGAGGTCAGACACTGATTTTAGATGAGAAGCCTGACTCTCAATCTCTGTTCCAGTTCATCCCAAAGGTGCTGGATGGGGTTGAGGTCAGGACTCTGTGAGGCCAGTAAAGTTCTCCCACACTGAACTCCTCCAGCCATGTCTTTATGGAGCTTGCTTTGTGCACTGGAGCACAGCCATGCTGCAATAGAAAAGGTTCTTCCCCAAATGTCTTGGTTTGCTGAAGTATTAAGATTGTCTTTCTCTGGAAGTAAGGGGTCTAGTCCAAACCCTGAAAAAAGAGAACTTCCCAATAGTATTTATATGGGAGTTTCTGCCATGCTGCATACTTTGATTCTTCTATCCTGCATCCTAAACCACACAAAGTGTTTTGTAGAGTAGAACAAAACAATTAGAAGTGCATTAGGTAAAGTGCATTAATGTGTGGTGGTGTAGGATGCCTGTGTGTGTGTGTGTGTGTGTGTGTGTTTGTGTTGTGTCTAATGACATTCTGTGTGGAAGCATTAAACTTTTCAGACCTCGGGTTCCTAGCACTGTTTGTGTCAGCAGTTCTAAGGATTTTGATCTTGTATTGGCTGTATGAGATTATTTGTCATCATATTGTTGAAAGTTGGCCAAAACTGCAATTCCCTACATGCTTATGTCCATAAAACTATGTGTATATCCAAAATAATACATTTACTTTCCTACTCTGTTTGTGCAGCCCTGTATAAGTGCTCCACCTCTGTAAATACTGTAAGCACAGCAGCAGATGTGTGTGATTCCGGCATGAGATGGGGAGAGCCTCTGTCTCCCCTTTGAAGAGTGACTCAGCACCCAGCCGTACTCTTCTGCTGGACTCGGTGGGAAGGGCTTAGTCACTGCCTTGTTTTTAGCAGCAGCTCTGAGATACGGAGGTGTTTTAATGACTCATTCACGGTGTTTGTGCTGTGAGCATGAGAGCGGGCTTTATTTTCAGGTCAGCTGTTTTGCTTTAGTCCGAAACAGTCCAGTCTGTCCACTCTGCTGCCCACCTCACCATCATTATCCTCAGCCTTAGCACTGTCTGTATAGATTATAGCAGTAGTCGGGTTGATTTTTTATGGTAAGTTGCAAAATAGACAGTAATAATATATGGGTGTGTCCATCTGGGACAAGGGTGTTTTTACAGTAAAACAATTGACTGCCAGTTGCCAAAAAAAAAATACAATGTTCTGACATCTGAGCCAACCAGCTCTGCCCGACCCACACAAATATTTATTAATCAGCCACCTAAACCTGACCAACTATGTTTCTGTAATGTTTGTTGCATTGTCACTTCTTGACTCACCCCAGCTGCACTTGCATTTTGAAAAGATGACCCACATCCTACCAACCCACAGGTGATGAATTACTTCTATAATTAACCAAGGAAGCAGAAATATGGTTTTTTTTTTTCTTTACTGTACTTCTTGGAGCAGTCAATACCTGAGAACCTGTGGACCACATTAGGCTTTAATCAGTAGAAAGCACAATATAATGCATATCCATTGCATTAAAACTCTGAATCCCATAATTATGCCTAAACAAGTCTGTATGTGTTCGTTGCAGACAGTGAATCTCGTGAACGGGTGAGACAGACGTATCCGGAGCCACCTGGTGATGAGGTCAGTCTGGAGCTCCAGCAGCAGGCTCTGCTCCGAGAGCAGCAGAGAAGACTCAATAACATGAGAAGAGCCAGGGCCAACGGTCAGACACACACATGGACACACATTAGGGCAGTCACTAATTATTATTGTTCAGTAAATTACTCGATAAATCTTAAGGTAACTGGTAAATACACAAGTCCTTAAATACTTCTCTGGTTTGTATGACATTGTTAAAAGCTGGTAGTAAATTTAAACGGTATGTGACAAAATCTGTGCCCCTCCGACATCATGCACAGACATTTACAGGTGTCTTGATTACTGGAACTGTAATCTGAACATGTACACCAGGGGGCACTGTGTAAACCAGCTTTCAGCACGGCTCCATTTCTGCAACGTGGTCAAGTGGAATTTTTCAATAACAAAGTTAATCATTTACCTGAACTCCAACTTTGGAGATTTGGGATTCAGCACCCGTTTATCTTTATAAATCATGGGGTTTGAGGCACAGTACAGTCTTCATTCTCACACACCCTCAGACTTGCACTCTGTTTATTGACTCGTCTCTATCTTGTTAGATTACTTTGACCTGTCATCTCCGATGAAGCCTCCTAATCAGCGGGTGAGTGAGATGGATGTGGCAGTGCTGGGTGCAGCGCCGGCCTGTTTAACTGACCCAGTTTTTTCACGGCCCTTTCAGGATAACTGCACTCTGTTTCCTCTCTCTCTGACAGGCCTGTTTATTGACATGACACTTTTATTGATGTGTTTACGCCTGCAGAAGGAGAGCTGCGTAGAAGAGGCCGGGAGACACTCCCTGCTGCAATCAGAGAGTGCTTTTATTGGTGAGTGCCCCCCAAAAAAATCCATCCAGACCTTTAGACCAGGAGGTTTTGAAAGCTATGGGTCACACACTGCCTGAAGGCAAATTTACATGAATCTGAATCCAACATGTAAATCATTACATTAAGAAAAGAATCTGAGTGTTGTATTTACATGCTGCCCTAAGGATTTTAAGACCAGAGCTTTAAAGGTAAATCTGGTCATACACTGAAGTTGGACAAAACAGTATCACAAGCTTTGTTCTCTCGTTCACACCGTTCAGGAGGTTGAAGTGTGTGTATTTTCTAGAACAGGGAGAACTTTTTCTAAGAACTCCCTGGGGAAGAACATTTTGGAACAGTGATCTCCAACCCTCCTCCTGGAGTTTGTGTTTTAACCCAACCGGCATCCAACATGTTGCTCCCTCCCACTTATTTAATGCTCCAACCAATCAGGGGCTTCTGAAGAAGTTTATCAACCAAATCAGGTGTTGCAGATCATTGATGAAACTAGATTGATGTGGTGTGGTGGAGGCCTAGTGGGTAGGATGGGTTCGAATCCTACCTTCAGCAAACCACCACTGGGTTCCTGAGCAAGAACCTTAAGCCCAAGTAGCTCCAGGGAGACTGTAGTTGGGGAATGGGAAGTCGCTTTGGATAAAAGCATCTGCTAAAAGCCGCAGATGTAGATTAAGGAAGGTGGATCTCCAGGTCCAGGGTTGGAGAACATTCTAAAACGTTATAAAAATGATACATTCAGACAAAAAATTAGTTTTTGTCTTGCAACAGTGTTGCCTCTTCAAGCACCTGCAGTGATAGAAGATCTCCATAAGTTCTATGTGGCCAGGAAACGTGAGCCTTAACAGTTCACAAATCTTAATAATTAAACATCAATCAAAATTAGAGTTCTCAGTAGGTTATGTGAAAGCCAAAGGGTCTGTGGTTTTGACAAACCTGAAATTAAACATGGATTAGATTAGATTGACTTTATTAATCCCACAATGGGGAAATTCCTTAGAAACAGCAGCAGTAGTGAGAAAGAGAGCTAAATGCAACATTGTGTAAACATGCAATATTATCTGAAGCATTTTCAGCACTTCGTGGAAACAAACTACATAGTTCACACAATTTTTTTTTTCCCTGCAACTGCACAGATCCTAATGGTTATTCGTTTATGACGACTCCTCAGCCGGAGAGGAGGGCCAGACAGAGCTCTGCTAGAGAGAGAAGACGACAAGCCAGGAGGACAGACTTTGATGATGCAAGTACCTCATTAAACGGACAGTTACTGTGAGGCGAAGTCACTGGCAGACCAGTAGACTTTGAATGCACCTCCACTAGACAGAATAAAAGGAGTTGTGACATTAGAGCTGAGGTGTGTAGTAATGATGGGCCATGGTTGCGTGCAGGGCATGGAGACCCCCAACAGAGAGAGGAACAGCCAGTCCCTCGGTTCAGCGAGCAGCCTCCGCCTGGACCGAGTCCGGGAGCACAACCAGCGCCGGATGAGAGCACTGGATGGCTTGAGTGTACAGGGCTGGAGATCTGGTGAGAAAACTGACTCACAAGACCTGTTTTGATTGAAATGTTTTCTGTTGGTTTGGTTTTTTTTTTTTGGCCCGTATGTTGGAAAATCATTTTTCTTGCTTCTTAAAAAAGGTTTTATGTGGTACTTAAACACTGTTGATGCTTCAAAACATCCCATTCACCCCCCTGTCCCACAGCAGTTTAGCCTCACCCTGTCTTGACTGCTGTTTGAATGAGGCACAACAAGGATAAGGAAGTGTAAAGTGTCTATTTTTGATGCCACTAGCAGTCTTAGGATTCGAACCCATTACATTTTGATCTCCGGAGCAACATCCTAACCACTAGAACACCAGCTGCCCCAAGGGCAGTCAGGTCACTAATATACATTAGTCTAAAAGGCACAACAACAAAGAGTCTGGAAAATGATGTAGAAATTAAGACTGTTTATAAAAAATGGACCCCAGGGAAGCAAAAAACACAAGGAAGTATATAGGATATAAGCCCATTAAGCCCAAGGGGAATTTACGGAGTATTGCAATTTACTGTGATGTTAAATTTTGTGCATGTATGTATTTACATGCACAAAAGGGATGAAAGTAGACTTCAGTCTTGGCTTAAAAATGAATGCTTTGGAATAAAGTGAAAAAAAATTGTATGTGAAATAATTAACATAATGATGCATTCTAATGTTCCTCACTCTCCAGGAGAAATATCTGCTGACGAGGACGACGACCCCTGGCAGCATACTCCATCTCCGCCCGATGCGCGCCGCGTTTCCACGACGACTGCCGCCACCGAGCCCTGGTTACGCCCAGGCACGACAGAGACACTGAAGAGGTTGATGGCGGGGCGAAGGCCGTCAAGCCGTACCCCACTGAGTCGCGACTGGGAGGGGCCTTCCACCTATCACGGTTAAACTCCGGGTCATCGCAGTAACACTAGCAGCACTTTCACAATACCGAATCTCTTTTCCCTCCAGTGAAGCCATATAGAACCAAAGAGGTCTGTTTACGTTTACTGGTCAAACTAGGCTCTGTCAAGAAATGCGTTTTATTGTGTAGCAACTGTTGCTAGGCTGAGCAGTTCTGTGGTAAAAGTTCAATTCGGCCTGGCAGAACATAACTGATGTGGACATTGCATTTTGACAAACCTCAGACTGCTACAAGGTTTGAATCCCTACATGTTGAGTTTCCAGTTTCACTGACCAAAACTAGGCAGGTTGAAAATCATCACCTTGCTAACATTGGTTACATAATTCACCTTATCAACCCTGACAGCATGCTGAAGAAATAAGACTGGAATGATTCATATCTAACCCCTGTGATGGGCTCCACCACCCTGGATAGGATACGCAGCTCAGATCATGAAGGACTTGCCATTAACACACTAAATCTCTAGATTTTGACCAAACCCTGCACAGCAACTTGGTTCAGCTTGGATCAGGTTTTTGCAAGTGTTCTTTAAAGCCTCTAGACACTACCACAGAACACCTTTGTTTTCAGAGCATACAGAGGTCAGTTCAGTCATTTTAAGGACTCGTTGGTTAGATTTTATTCTTTGTTGTTTTTTTATGTAAAATAAAAATGAAATGCAGTGCTCTTATGTAGACTTTAAGCAGTAATGCACTGTGACAGTTGCACAGTCTTCACAAAGGTCAGATGGATTCTGGTCTTAAGCCATAAAGCAGAAGCATCTACAGAAGAATAAAAGCAACGTCGACCGGTGTGACTCGCCCTCCTGCCAGCCAGCAGAGCCTGGGAGGACATACTACACAGGTCCCATCTGCTGCACCCTGGTGTGTGTGTGTGTGTGTGAGAGTGAAGTCTAGTACGATGGCTAATTCCACTTGTATTAAATGCCTTTTGTTTACAGAATGTATTTTAGGTTTGTAATGATGATGCCTGTGAGAAAATGCCTATTTAAAAATGAATAAATTCTTTTATTTTGTTTAATGGAATCTTTCCTGTTCTGAAATGTTTCACATGGGGTTTATTTTATGGAGCCTGTATCATGGAAAACCTCATTTTTATGTTTAAACATGGCACTCACTCACATTCCACAGCAGTTTAGCCTCACCCTGACAGCTTTCTGAATGAGACACAATACAGTCAATTACATATTAGTCTTTAAGGCACAGTAACAAAAACAGCCTGTTTAGTTCTAAAGAATAAAATGCTGGAAAATGGAAAAAAGATTTAAGACTGTTTATGGTCCCTAAACCACACTCATATCCTAAACTGACCTCAGGGAAAGAAAATAAAGCAAGAATTATAAGAGCTCTTTAACATGAAGGGTTTCGAGGGACTGTGCTATGCTGGACATCCTCCACTCCTTTGTTAGACCAACTCAAGATTATCTGCGATGCTATCATCTACCTGCTGCAACAGCCTCAACAAACTGATCAAGAAAGCTGGCTGTGCAACTGAACAACCTGGAAACAGGAGAAAACTGTCCAGACATCAGGCCATCATGGACAACGCAGATCACCCTCTCCACAGTGGTGGAAGAACTGAGAAACACTTTAAACCTCCAGCATAAAATCAGCATAAAGTGAAATGAACATCACAGGAAATCCTTCCTTCAAACCTCTATAACTCCTCCCCCTGTGATATACACCCATCATTTGACTGACTCCTCTCGTCACACACACCCATCACTCTATAACTTCTCTCACACACTGACCATCTGTCACACATCCACACAATAATCTGTGCAATAGCCTTTTGCTACTTTTCTGTGCAATTTCTTATTGTGTTTAAGTAACTATCATGTATAGGATTATGTGCATTATTTGATGATACATGATGTGCAACAGTCTACCATGTGCAATATTCTTATCAGGTGTTAAAACTGTCATGTCCAATTTCATACAGAACTAGTCTTATCATGTGAATAACACTGTCAATATTATGTACTAGAGGTCGACCGATATTGAATTTTACCGATACCGATAGCTAGGTTGGTCCGTACTTGCCGATAACCGATAAAT
>JBBPDH010031898.1:0-10354 GCA_037974565.1 Clupeocharax schoutedeni
AGAGGAGCTTCTATCCTCAGGCCATCCGAGTCCTAAATCAGAACATGCCCCCACACCCCTCATAACATCACTGTAACAGACTGAAACAGGACCACATAACATATCCAATCTCATATTTCAGAACATTCACTATCATATTTCATATCTTATCTGATTTATTATTATCACATGCTGCTACAGTACAACTTAGAAAAAGGAAAAGTGGGACCTGACCGCTGCTGTGGCTCCAGTCATGAACAGCAGAGGGCGCAAGGATCTGAGCTCCACCCTGGCAAGAGAGGAGACTCTTGGCACAGGGGTCTTCAGAAAAGCCAGGAAAGCATATTGCCCCAGTATGGCTCTGGCATAATTGTCATGCGGATACAATATATTGACAAAAGTATTGGTATGCCTGACCGTAACAGGAACACAATATTTTTCACAATATTTTGGAGTTCCTTTGGGAATTCATGCCCGTTTATTCTGTAGAGTATTTATGAAGCCAGGCTCTGATGATGGACAAGAAGGCCTGGCTCACAATCTCTGTTCCAGTTCATCTCAAAGGTGCTGGATGGGGTTGAGGTCGGGACCAGTCAAGTTCTTCCACACTGAGTTCATCTAGCCATGTCTTTATGGAGCTCGCTTTTTGCACTGATGTACAGTCATGCTGGAATAGAAAATGTTCTTCCCCAAACTGCATCCAGAAAGGTGGAAGCATGGCATTGTCCAAAATGAGTGAAACACCTGAATGTCCCAATACATTTTTCCAAATAGTGTACATACAGGTGAGTTTTGACCTGAGGGCTAAGCCTGGATAATTGTTGACATTTGTTGTCCAATATCAAATGTATTTTACTATATAAATCTATGTTTTAATTTTACATTCTAAAAGGAGCGTAAATGTGTTTAAAATAACAGAGCATGCCCAGAGACAGAATGTGCATGGCTGCAGGAAGAGAGGGAGGTCCATTTTGTCCAAACTTTATTCCAAACAATACTGGAGACAGCCTAACAACACATGAAAAACGGGATAAACTCTAGATAGGAATGATCGGTAAATAACTGTGGGACGACACAGGGTTACGACACATTAGAGACTAAATACATACAGGACTAGGAAAGGAACCAATCCGAACACACAGTCACTTTCAATGTGTCCGAAATCGCGCACTTGCACTTGTGTGAAATTTTAGGGCGTGGTGCGCTCACAGTGAAAACCAAGCTAAAGCTCAGTCACTGAAAGAACCCGGACGCTGCACTGAAATCGGCAAGAAAACGCTGAGCAGAACGATGGACACTCTGCACTAAACGGGCACCATTTTGGCCATGTAGCGGAGGGGGCGGGACTTGTTTTCGAGTTGGATAGTGGAACAGTGAAATAGGGGCCCAAGTGGAGGCAGCTGGTTGGTATAAATGTGAGTAACGTTAATAAAGTTGATGGTTAATAAAAACTGATGGACACTGCGGTAAAACTGGCAGATATTCTGGCGGCTGGAGAATTGCGAGCAAATGTGAGTCTGTCACCTCCGCTAAGAGCAAAACGTTAGTGTTTCGTTTAGGACAGCACTGACCCACAGCAGTGCGCACTACACACTAAATCAAGTGCACGATTTCGACTGTAAACACTCACCCAACCCGTGTACACACACAACGTCAAAATAAATGTCTAAAAAATGTATATAATATGCCATTTTTAAATTGCCTTACACCTGTATGTGGTAATTCTAATTAATAACATAAATTTTGTAGCATGGGAGGAGTTATTTTATTAGGAGCTTATTTTTCTTAATTTCTACATCAAACATTGCGCAGTTTTATATGAATATAATTAAATGTTTTTACCCAGGCAGATTTTTTGGCTGCACATTTTGGTGCATTATTATTGGTTGCATTACTATCGTATCCATTTCAGTAGTTCTGGATATAGACCGCTGACTCTTTTGTGCACAGTGGCACTCCCGGGGAGGCTGGGATAGCAAAACATTGGACCAAAACCAAAATTGCTATCAGCCTCATTATGCTGATTCTGTGGTGCTGGGGTGCCAGTTTCCTCTGAATTCCATTTATTGATGACTCAATTAATGAATTTAGTTACCCAAGAACACGCTTCTCTTTAATAGCACTCCAAGAGATAAAAAAGTTGGAAGTGGACTGTTTCTCTGTCTTTGAGTGCCTCTCAAATGCTCAAGTCCATGATGGTCAGCACCCCTAGTCAAGCTGTTGCAAATGTTTCAAGTGTGTTTCGGGTCCTTAACCTGCAGCAGAATGAGTTCTTCACCACAAAGATCTAAACTAAGGATGCAGCCGATCTCTGAAGAATGAAATACATCATAGAAACACTGTGGTATCAGTTTCTCTGTCATGAATCTCAAACTTTCCAGCTGTTTACTGTGTAAGTCCTTGGCCTTATTTATCTTTCTGTGAAGTGGTCCAGAAGTCACTAATGGTACTATGAGACCACTACTATGTAGCCAGCAACACTCCTTCCTCCTGGAGATCTATTTTGCTGCAGTGTTAAGAAATGTAGTTTCCTGCAACCTATGTCTGTTATAACACCCCCCCCCCCCACCCCCCCACCCCACACTCTTGACCCTTCAAAAAAGAGATGGAAAGCAAAACGTATCAGTGTCATCATGCGGAAGCTTCTGCAGAAAAGTTGTGGGAAACTGGGGACGTGCGAGAAGACACAGAACTCCCAAAAGAATAACGATGATATATGATTTTTATTATCATCATAAAATATTTTGCTGGACAAATTCTTCTAAATATGGACTTCTGGTCTTTTCAGGCCACTGATTTAGTTTCCAGAGAGCATGCATCTGATTCTTGAGATCACCCTGTAGAGATTGGGCCAGTGGTGAAGAGATCAATGTATTTAATGTCATAGCAATTGTAGTGGGCACTTACTTAATTTCACCCTTTTTTATGCCTGTTGTACCCTAAAGAGGACATCCTATTATATATTTCCTTGCTTTTAAATTCGTTAGGTCTTATTTAACGATCTGACGGCCGTTTAATAATGTTTGGGAACACATAATAGCCTTCGAGATGCTGAGACAATCTGAATGTCTTTTACTGTTTAGCGAGCTCGGAAGAAGAGTCAGCCACGAGGGCATGGCAGCGACTGCACTTTCTATGGAGACGGAAGAGAGTGAGTCTCCCCCAGCTAATCAAGAAGGCCTGCTCTACAGCTGCATCACTGTACTAAGTACATTCCAGTTAACCACCCCACCCTTTACTTTGAATACATCTCATATTACACCCTTCATCTGGCCCATTATCCAATTTGTTAAGTTACAATTTACGCTTCCTCAGTGTCCTTAACTGTTAACTGTCTCCTGGGCAATAATAAACATGGTAAAATGATAACAGGATATTCAATCTGGAAGGTTTACATCCCTTATGTATATTATACAATACATATGGTGCAATATTTCTAATTCTGGAGGGTGAAAGTGACCATTCTGTCATACGTGAACACACCACAGCACACAGTGTGAACAGCACGAAATTCTTCCTCTGCATTTAACCCATTTACCAAGTGAAGCAGGGGGCAGCAGGAACACGGTGCCGGGGAGCAGTGTGTGGGACGGTACCTTGCTCGGGGTACCTAGAGGTGCCTAGCAGTCTTGGGAATCGAACCCGGACTTTTTGATCACAAGGCGAATGCCCTAACCACTAAGCCACCAGCTGCCCCTTTCCAACTGTCACCTGTGCAATAATCACTTTTATATTAATTTCCTTTCTGGAACATTTACAGAATGATTCATACATAGGTCCCCGATTGGCTTAGCAATAATAAACAGTTCTCTGAAATATGAGTAGGACTTAAAATGAGAATCAAAAATACTAAAGTGTGAATTCAGACGTCTTTCAGGTGGATCCAGTCTACTCGTCCGAAGCGCTTGGCCTGTGAACCTGCAGAGTTTGAGCATGCTATCAATAAAGCAAAGAGAATTCAAAAATTCATGCGAATATTAATTTTCACTCAAATCATTTGATAAATTGTCTTAAATGATCATTTGTAATTAAAAACTTTGTATTAAACAGTTTGAAATGGAAGACTGTTCACTAGTGATTCTAGACTTGCATCCACTGTACACAGTCAGTTTGGATGAATGTGGGTTCTTTCTGAGTGTGTAAGTGGTGGCAACAGGAAGCGGTTCATGCTAAAAGCACGGTTAATGCATTAAATATTTATAAATATCCTGCCAGAGGCCTGAGAAACTGGTTTTGTAATGATCCATTAGGCACTTTTCCATTAGTGCCGGAGTGAAACATACAGGGCATTATATAACAAAATAGGAACAGATAAATGGCGGTAAACTTTAAAATGTCCTTCCAACCACCACCAAATGAGAGAATGATAACTTTTTAGCTGCGCAAAACAAAACCATACATCATTACAGCTGATCAAGATTCAGCACAACTTCTTTACAGTCAGTCACTCATCCACGCTTCCTTTGGCTGTTTGATATTTATGATATTTGATTGATTTGATCTGATGTTTGATGTATATTTATATTAAGAATTTGATACTTAGTATTATGCATTAGGAATGCTCAAAAATATTCTACACTTTGTTAAGTCGATTTAGTAACAATTTAAAAAACAAATGACATTTTATTCTAAAGTGTAAGGGCAGCCTTATTGTCAGACAGAACATGACACCCTCAGACACGAACAATTACTTTTCTGCCAGCCTTCACTGTTTCCAGCGAAACTATAAAAGTGCTGAAACTTTTGAAGGTCCCTTGTATGTTGCTTTCCAAAGGAAAAGCAGAAGAGCTTCACATGAATTGGAGGAAGCACATGTTGGCCTTCACCAAGAGTTGGTGGTATCGTGTGACTGGGGAGTCCAGGGTACTGGGTGAGACTGGGCACTAAAATGGGGAGAGAATTGAATAAAAAGTTTTTTTTTTATACTGCAGTTGATACCTTTAAAATGTTTTAAGTAGGAAAAGTACAGCTAGCTTCACTTCACGCTTCTTTCTTTGGAATGACTGCTTCCTATGACTACAATGAACTTCATCTTCCAGGGAAGCAGGATCTGCACAATCAGTATATGTAAACAGCATGCGGCCTTGTAAACAAAAGCGCAAATTGTAAACAGTAGGAGAAAGCAAACATTTATCATTGAAGGGAATTCAATGCAAGAGTGTTGAAAATTCAAACATTTTATTGTTTACGATCCTTTTCTACATTGAAAAGCCTTAATAAGACAGAATGACATTTTCCCACAGTAAAATTCAGTTGAGAAACAAGCTCAGGACACGATCTTTGACCTCAGAGGACTGTCATGGTGTGAATCTTTCATTTCTCATCATCACGACATGAAGGTCATGCTTCACTGTTCCTGAGTGAGTCACTTTAATACACAAGCGGATATATATATACAGACAATTATGCTGTGAAGAATAGGTATATTGTTTATGTTTTTTAACAATAATAATACAATAATAATAAAGGAGGTAACAAAGTTACTATCATGATCCTGTGAATCAGTGGCGGCTCCCGGCCAATATTTTTTTTGAAACAAAACACCCTTTCTCCCCAGTGTGTGCCACGACACTAACTCAGTACCTCGTCGTGCCCCTGGGCAGCTTGACTTTCTTGGATTTCTAAACACTTCACCTCCATGTTCTGCTTTTGCTGCCTCACATTTTCATGTATCTTGTCTTTCCTGCTCTTCCCTCAATCTCCTCATAGTTAGTGTTAATTCGCTACAAAATACATTAAGTATTTTTGGTACATATCTTACAAACACGTAATAGTAACGTTTATTTCAACAGTACATAATTAACAGTATTTCTAAATCATATCTAACCCCGGAAAAACATATCTAAGTTTTGTAGTCGCTCCTGTACCATTATATTGTGTGAGTAATAGACAAAAAGAAGCTAACTAGCTTCCAGTGCCCAGCTTGACTGGGTGGTGGTGGGGCTTGCTTGCAAGCTGCAAAGCTAACAAGCTAATCCCCTTCCTTCCGTGTGTAGCAGGATAAAGGTTACCTGTTGTAGCTTTTGGGTCCAGGTGAGTTAATTAATGGTTGTTGGGTCCAGGTGAGTCATCTATTCACCATTGGAGGGCGCACTATTAAGAGTGCTCCTCTAGGCTCACCCTGTCCTGTTGAGTGGGTATTGTTTGTTTGGTGCACCTTGCTCTAACAGCTCGTACAGGTGAGCAAGAAGCTCTACTCTTATTTCCAGGTAGGCGTGATTTGGTTTAAGTTGCTTAGATGGTCGTGGCTCATCCATTTACAGGTATCCTTTTGTCCTTGCTGTGGATTCTTCATTCCTGGTACTGCTGATTGAGGTTGGTAGGCCCGCTCTACACTTTTGCAGACAGTTTTTAATGGGGTTTGTTAAAGTGGATCGCTGAAGTAGGTTGAAGACTGCTGATTCCTCATCTTCCATCATGTTGGCTCTCACTGTCTGACGGAATCAGCCGGTAGTCGTCGTTCTCCAGGTTTAAGGTGGTCCGGGGCTGATGTACATGTGCACGGAACACTGCTGCTTTGCCTCTACGGCCGACTGTTCGCCTCAGCTGGCGTTGTTGAGGGTTTTGCCTCTGTTGGCTTTGCCAATTGCCTTGCCTCATGCTGTCTTTAACTGTTTGTATTTTAAACCTGAACTTTTAAGTGTGAGCGGGGCATTAGTGTAAATTGGGCATTTAAGGTCTGGCCTGGCTACTTCAATATTTTTTTGGTTAATTTTTCTTTTGCTCCCTGTTATCCTAGTATCTATACGATACCCGGCCCTAGTTTTTACTGAAAAAAACGTTGAACTAATAAGTTAATAACATTTTAAGAGCTAAAGGGGTGAATTTATGTTAACAAATGTCTGAAAAAAGATACTGAATTGCACACTTCCATAAAATATAAAGTACTATTATCAGTGGGATATTCCTTCCCAATTTTTTTTATCATTCATTTTAACATGGTACTTCTCTAATCACTCTTTATCCCTTACATTTAACGGACTATTTATGTTACTTTTAACACATATTTATGATGTAAATTACCTCTGCTTGATTTCCCTAAGAGCAGTCTAGGCAAAAAGCCTTCTTTTAACTTCAGTGTAAATAGGAAGGGCTGAACTGCGATAGCTGCCTTTATGTAAATGTGTTGGTTTAGATGACATATGTTCAACACAGGCCCTTTTAACAGCAAAAATGTCAGTGCTTCATGATATGAGACCTTCGGATCTAATTAGTTGGAATCTGGTGTGACTACACAAATGTGGTGTTGGATGTTACAGAAGAGCGCATGGTGCTCCTCTTCTCTGTAAGTTCACTTGTCATTGTTTTGCATCGGCTGAAGCAAATCGGAAACCATTCTTTCAAAGTCCTAATGACATATGTCCTGAACCTCTGTCCCATAAAGGCATAGATGATGGGGTTGATACAGCAGTGGCTGAATGCGATACCTTCAGTCCAATGCATGGCCAAGTGCAAGTCAGACCACCATTTGGCACCATCCAAGACTTCCAAGTACATTAGACATTGCAGGAATGCCACCACATTGTAGGGTATCCAGCAGAGAAAGAAACCTATGATCACGGCCAGTATGAGCTTGATTGCTTTGTGCTTTTTCTGAGACTTCATGGTGACCAAGATGGGGATGATCTGAGAGTAGCAAAAGCCCATGACAGATATGGGGAGGATTAAGCCGAGAATGTTCAGTTGTATGTACCTGACCTCCCTCCACCATGTCCCATTGGGATATACTGGTTGGCACATCAATCCGTCTGGCTCATTTATTGCTTGAGCGAATATGATGTTTGGGAGCGAAGCCCCCAGACTGAGTGTCCACATAAACAAGACAAGGGCTATTCCCACTTTCCCTGACTGGCGCTTGAAAAATATGGAGGTGTGGGCTTTGACAATGACAACATAACGATCCACCGTCATCAGCATCATGAAGAAGATGCTGCCATAGAAGCCCAGCATGTAGAAGGCTATCATAGAATGGCACATGAAACTACCGAAAATCCACTGGTTAGCAGCCTGGCAGGCCCAGAAAAGCAGAGAAATGAGGAACAGCAGGTCAGACAGTGCCAGGTTGAAGAGACACACGTCCGTCATGTTGGATCGCTGGCGGTATTTGACAAGGACACACAGCACAAAGCCATTGCCAATTAAGCCCACAATGATGACTATGCTGTAGAGTGTGGGAATGAAGACTTTGCCAAAGCCCCCTATGTTGTGGGTGGCACTGTTATTGGAAATGTTATAACTGTAATAATCTGTCGCAGAGTCGTCTGTTGAGAAAACAAACAAAAAAACATTCACAAAAATACTCATTATCAAACATGGTTCATTGCCATGATTTTTAATTGTTGCCCGAACAAATAAAGCAATGATGGGTACTCGCAAGAACAATGAGAAAGCATGATTGTACTGAGTAATGATTAATCAAGTTGACAGCAATAGGACACTACTACCAGTGTGTTAGGGGTGTGTAGGGGGTGGCAGGGCCCTTGTTGGAGTACATCAGGTCTAAAATATCATCTCAACGCAAAGTGGTCCGAGCCAGAGTGGCCCAATCCCAGCGCCGGCGGTCCGCTAATTGACTTCCTGACAAAAGGGTCTCTGTTCCTGAGTTTCTAACTTTCAGTATTTACTAGAAATAGTGTGAAGGAGGTGTAACTTCTATGTAATAATCGTGGCTTTAGCTGCCTTGCATGCATGGGCACTGGTACCATTATGTTAGGGGGAGGCTTTTAAAAATCTTCGTCCCCCAACTTATCCACCCAGCAATTTGCATGAGTGAAACACCCAAGACGCCAAGTACAGCATGTGTCCTCGCATTCCTACCCGAAAACAGTACGCTACCTCAATCACCCCCCACCAAACCCCCACCCCCATTCCAGACCCCCCCAATTAAAAGATTTCTGACGCCTGTCCGTGTATGTACATCATCTTAAACTCCAGCCTAAAGAAGGACTTTCAGAATAATCAGAATCAGAAAACTTTATTGCTTAAAAGCCATTAGCATTCATGCTACATGCTGCAGCAGTTTCGTCTTCTTTTTCTTTATAAGGTGGTTGACAACTTTTCATATATATATATATGACATGTATAGCAAGATATTGCAGTCCATAACTTTACTGCTATACAGAAAAACGTACACCCTTAGAAAACAGACTCATGCCTGCGGAGTCTGTTTCATATTTGTATTTTTATATATTTACATTTAATAGATCTGTGTCACTGCACAGAAAAAGAAAGAATGTTACTGGCACCAAGTTCAAGTGAAAGTAAAAGAAGCATTGGGCCTTCCAGGGAAATATTACAAAGGCTGTACTAACATCAATGAGAACTTAATCAACAAAGCAACACCCTTTCAGAAAAAGTGTGACCTGCATAGTATTAACTATTCTGTTTCTCAACACGTCAGATACAGTTTATCAGCTTATAATGAAGCTCTTCATAAGTCAGGTGTGAGGCAGGACATCAGGAACCATGTGGGCTAAGAATTAATTCTGTCATTCTTTCTTTCTAGGAAATTGAGAATTTAGGAGAAAGACAAAAAAGAGATTGAGAAACTGGAGGAAAGAAAAATGACACTGGAATTAAACTGGAATTTAGCATCTGATAAAATTAACAATGTGAAGTCACAATGTGAAGCCTTGCTGACATCAACACTTTTCTAGGATCTCATTTCTCTTCTTGTTTCTAAGGAAATTCAGTGTTCCAGAGTTGCATGGAATACTGTATTATGCAAATCTCTTGTATTTTGAATTCCTGCCAGAGGCTCCAGCAGGGTTTTCAAATCAGTGACATTAGTTGACTGTCATTATGATGGTAACAGTTAATATCATGATTTTGATAATATCATGATTTTTTGTTCATGCTTGACCTGGTAAGCTGTTCTTTTTTCTCTGCCAATGTCTGCAATAACAGTATTTTCCTGCTGTATTCACTATGTGTTTGGCAGGAAAGTTCAGAAATGTTTTTTTTGATAAACGCATATGTGACCTGATCTGGCAAAATGAGTCACAGTGACCCAAAATTCAAAATTGAGGTTTTGGTATCATTGAAAATATTTAAAATGATATCTTGGTCAAAGCTGTATCTTAAACGATTGTGAAAATCGCATTTAAAGTGTTTTGTCAATTTTTTGTTGATATCTTTAACAATCCATAGCATCCAAAGAGAAGCACCCAGTATTCAGCAACAACATTTTACTACAGGCATTTAGATGCTTATATTAAACCAGAATGAAGCTTCAATTATTTAAAAATATTTATTAAATACTTTTCAAATAATTCCTATTTTTCTAAGATCTCAGAGCAGCAACTCAACTTAAATAGCCATTTAAGTACATTTTCACAATTATTTCTATGATGAAACTTTGGGAGATTCATTTTGA
>JBBPDH010031953.1:0-10354 GCA_037974565.1 Clupeocharax schoutedeni
GTCGGTCAAACGGCCTTATGGGCGGGCCTTGGCTAAAGAAAGCTGCTATGAATTCCAGACCTTCAGCCGTCAGTCTGTAGGTCTGGTTACGCGAGACTATCAGTCACCCATCATCCTGTTGAGTGCTTTTGTTTTGACCATCGGTCTTTAGTTTTTGAAAATAAAGAGAGAAAATGGACGTCTGTGAATGAGTGCCTGGAGAAGGAGGCGAAACATGACAAAAACATAGGTATTTTTGCCTGCAGCAGCAAGAGGAATTTTATCACAGAGTGTTCGACAGTTGAAGGGGGAAGAGGTCGATATTTTCCTTCAAGTACAATCAGCAATTATACAACAATACGCTCATAATGAACATCTGTTTTATCAGGTGCTCAACGCAAGAGATACTTTAAGCAATTTAAATGGGAACAAAACATATCTGTCGGATAATCCATCTTTGTTACAGTTTGTGAGTTAGATTTTAAATCAGTTGGGCCGTAACTTGAAGCCCCGTGTCCGGGTTGGGCTGCAGTTTCAGTGTAGACCTCTAATTAGCACAGCCAGCATCAATATCAGTATCAGAGATTTATGTCTTTCTGATAAAGGCTTCATGCCAGTTTTAGTAAAACATCGATAAATACAGAAGCCCTAATAGTTGTGGGGTCAAATATTTTAGTTCCTTTTTGTTGATTTTTTTCAAATGTTTTCCTGAGATAACATATTTCATTTTAAAACCCTTTGAAAAACGTTTCGGTTTTCATCTTTTTTCATCGTTTTGCTGTTGAAAAATGAAGAGTGATCTTAGGTAATAATCTCAAATGGTCCCAAATCTGTGTATTCGGACTGTGTTTCATTAGTATGCAGTTTGTGATAATATCAAAACCCCCAGTGCTTTACACACACACACACACACACACACACACACACACACACACACACAGTGATATTGATAGCGCTGTATAAAAAGCTGAGAGAAGTGCTGTATATTCAAAGAGGAAATCTGCATCCAATCCTAAAATCCATATCTTGCTAATTCTCACTCCTCGCCCAAATCATAACCCATTTGCCTCAAACCATGTTGGGCAAGTTAAACTAGACTTGTTTAAGTGGTTACTGACTCTGTCTGACATACTGTTTTCTATAAAAAATAAAAGCTATCGTCCTGAAGTTTAGTTACATTCCAAGAGCACCCGCAAATGATGAAAAACCGTGATTTGTGCAAACCCTAAAAATGCCCACAAATATGCTCCCAACACACTTTACTTTCATTTTAAACTGAGCTTAATGCATTACCCTTAAAAGTAAACCCATGTCTGTACTGAACACTGAACTGCTGTTGCCCGCAGTACTAGAATGTAAATACAGAGGTTACTCCTGTATAGACTATACTATAATTCAAGCAGGTGTGTTGCTTTGGTATGCTCTGTCATTTTCTTTGGCTAAAGTAGGTAAATACAGTAATAAATCTACAGGGCTTTAAGAAGAACAAAACGAAAAACACAAGAACACTCAGGGAAACACTCGAGACGCTCCACGCAGGAAACTGTTATGATGCAGGCATTCTGGACTGCATCTGCCAGAAATGTGTCACAGGGCTGAAGCCAATATACAGTTGCTTTTTGTGTCGCCAGTACAAAAATTTTATAGTTATCTTTTATATAGAAATGTATGAAAATTGATGTTAACATTTAAGTAAAAAATTTAGTAAATTATATTGTTCTTAATAATTTAGCACTAAAATGCATGAAAAATGATATTTTACCACAAAAAAGCAAAATAGGTTATTTGCGGTTTCTGCACATTTGCGGAGGGTTCCGCGGGGGAACGCTGTATTTTTTATTTCTAACAGTATGTCCCAAGGTGTCAACATAAACAAGTCTATTTGAGATTAGTTAAAAACTGGATAATCACACGCACGGCAAAAACACATTTTATCCGGTCAGGTACGGGTAAAAACATACAATATTACGAACACCATAAAAGCACTGCATATACTAGCAGGAATCTTTCAAATCTTACCGATCTTAGAAGCTCTACAGAGAACACATTTACCTCAAGCAACACACTACTGCTTAGTAACCAGGCCTTGTTACTTCATCTTGAACTTCAGTTAGTAAATGACTCATATTTGCCAAGCTACTTGACCATACACTCAACAGAGTGTGAGAATGAGCCAGGGAAGCACAAAGGAAAGGGCTCGAGAGGGATAATGGGCAGTGGGGTGCATGGTTGGGACATTTGAATGACTTTCAGAATGAAGTGAAGGAGAAAATGAAAGGTGACACTGCACCCTGGCGTGCCGCACTGTTTGGAGGACCAGCTTTTGGACCGTTGCTCGCATTTAGACCACACACTCGCCAGCCTCGTTTCATTAATTAACTAATGCCTTCGGCCGTGGAGTCTAGCTAATTGGATTGTTCAGTTTCTGGCTGGCACCAGTCAGAGATTAGCACACACAGCCTCCAGTTGAACTATCTTGATTTACATTATGCACTGCAGGTGGAAGGCTAGAGCATCTGCGCGGAAAAGCGAAGAGGGCTGCAGGACTGGAGACAGAGTGCTGTTAATGCATAATATGTCTATTATGCATATGACCATTCGGCCATGCTAAGAGAGTGTGAAGCGCTTTAGGTGTGAAGTGCATGCAAAATTAAGGGTGTAAAATGCATCAAGTGGAATTTATTATAATGTCACCTTTAAAATAATGAGGTTGGCCTAGATTGAATTCACATGTCATTTTAAACACTGCTGGTCTCATCACTGAGGTACACTTGAGCAAGGTAAGGTCCCCAGGGGGCAGTGTGTGGGGGCGGTACCTTGCTCACATGCACCTCAGTGAGGACTCTCATTGCAGAGCAACTCCCTAAACTCTAGGCCAGTGGTTCCCAACCGTTTTTCCTCGAAGCCCCCCCTTGCCTGTGTCCAAGATGAGCCAGTCCCCCAACCCCAACATGCATAGAGGCTCGAAAAGAATAAAGTGATTACAAACTTTAATTTGCAAAAAATAAACAGCGGTTGTAGGTTTTTACTCTTATACACACACACTTTTACATTTTAGGATTTTATGAATTTAATATCTACAAATAATTTTGGAAATCTCAGTGCAGACCACTTCTCTAGGCCACCAGCTGCCTGGGGCAGCCAAGTCATGTGAAGTGTTCACACATCTTTGGAAACTCCAAAGTCGCTGGACTACTCAACCCACTTGGAGGTCAACATTAACTGGCAATTCTGTTTCTGCTGGTTAGCATCGAGTGTTGGTTGAGGTGGGCAAAGTTAACTAGTTCTGTTGGACCCCTGGAACTGTTCAGTTCTGCACCAGGATGTGCTATTCAGGAGTCCAGCAGTGACAATTTTAAAAGTACTTCTAAATCCTTTTGTGGAAAAAAAAAAGCTAGACAAATTCTAAAGCATACAAAAGTAATTGCTGAATTTTTGTGACTTCAGAGCTTTACATCCATGAGAGCCTTATGAGGACCTCTGGTCAAATTACGTTTTTGTTGATTTCATAAGTTGAAAATTATATCAGCATAAAACAAACTTACTATCAGTTTTAAGGCATGATTTGCAGTATTGAATATTTTAGGGGAACATGTGTTTCCGCTGTCAGCCCACTTGTGTTTTTATATGGTCTATTTGTAAGAGCTCATTGACTCATTACGCCTTAATATACGTCAGGTGTTGGCAGTTACATCAGTTCCAGCCTCTCAAGGTGTTGTGCTTACACTGAACAGCCAGGGCTCATTTAAGCAGCTGGCTCATGCGAAACTAAGCACAACTGACTTCACTAAGCAAGGCTGCATCCGAAATCGCATTCTACTTGAGTAGGTACTACATTTGAATTAGTACGTACTGCTCTACTGTTAAAACAGTACATTCTATACAGTATAAATGGAATTCGGACGTACTGCATCCGCTGTGTTGATGTTGTCACGTGTCGTCACAACAGCGCGTTATTGTTTACCTTTACAGAGAGCATTTACTCAAAAGTGTACTTTAACCACAATGAATGTGTAATTTAATGTTTTCTTTAAGGTACTTACACTTGAAAAGAGCCGCGTCTCCGTTTTGCGCCATTTTTCGAATATGACGCCGCATCTCCCGCTGCCTTATGGGATTGTGCAGTGCCCACCGAATGCCTACTACAGAATTCGGCCGGAAGCAGTAGGTCACCTACTGTTTTTCCAATAGTATGAATTCGGACATACTATATAGTAGGGAAGTATGCGATTTCGGATGCAACCTTTCCGTTTGTAATTTTCAACATCTGACGTTTCTTTAAAGCCAGGTCTGCAAAACAAACCCCCCACATCTCAACACAAATACCTGATGGATACAGAAAAAATTATGCACTGGCCCACTATGCACTGTTTTTGCATAAACATCTACACAGTTACAGCATCAGGAGGTCATCTTTACCATAAGATCTTTTCTTAAAAATCTAAAGTATGCCATCCCAAACAAAAGCATTTTACAATCAAGTGCTGTTGTCTGAAGGAACTTTGTTGTAGACTATAACCACCATGAATGCAGGTATGTTTGGTGAGAAAAGGCAGAACATTTTAATAAAAGAACCCTTTGCCACTGGTTACACATGTGGTGGATCTTCTAAACCTTGGGACTGGGTTTGTAGCCAATGGCATGGGAAATGTAATGAGGGGAAAAAAAGGATTCTGGTTTTCTTGGTAGCGAATTTTTCAGTCAGTAAAGAAGCTGAAGGAGAAAAGGCATTGGATATTACAATAAGATTGTGATTTCTTTAATGTATTTCCTGAAACCTTTAAAGAAATAAACGAACGTTTTGAAATGTATTTCATATTAAAGTGTGTTCCTTCCAGAAATGGTCATCATTTCGCAAACAACTTTACAAACCAAAACGCATGGATATAGAAAACTCTCTAAGTGCCATAGAATCAGGCAGCAGACACAGGAGAGACATCCCAAAAACCTGTAATGAGGATGTTGTAACCTCCATCACTTTCTCATGCTTCCATTCGCCTCTGGGTAAGTCTCATTTCATGGGCTTCAGCCGAGCTACAGACGCAAGATCTCACACCAGCTCCTCCATATTTTAACAGTGTAGCTTGGCATGTATTTCCACTCCTCTCAGAGACGACAAATGGACAAACCACAGGACAGAATGCCAGGATAATGTTAAAATGACACATCGGTGAACAATCTAGTTTGCAGTTTTTCCCCTTATCCCATTCCCCCAGAGCAGCAGTCCATTCCGGGCTTCTCTTACACCTGAGATTAATGTAGCCAACAAGTAATGGAAGCATACTGTCGGTAAATAGGGTTAAGGGCAAGTCAGAAAAACATGAGGTGCATTGCAGGCCATTTTTCTTAGAGATCTATTTGAATGCTATATTTGGTGCTAGTATCATTGACGCTAGGGGAAAAAGCTTTGAGGCTTTCAATGTATAGTCATTTCTGACACTCAAATTTTTAGAAATTGATGTATTTACGTGTAAGTGTGCTTCAAAATGTGCTAAACAAAAAACCTATTTGAACATTTGGTGAACATAGACAGCACTCCACATAAAACACTGACGGCAGTTTAATTTTTCGCACCGTTACTTTAAAGCACCAAGAGAGATCACGTATAAGAATTTAAGAGACAAAGAATGAGAGGATGTGCTGAAATGTTCCTACTCCCATTCGTCCTTTCATCTGAAATCCTGCATAAAGAGCATGCCTCTCATGAGCAGCAGCAATTACACTTTCCCCTGCGGTGTCTCGGCGTGGCTTTGTTTGCTGTTCTTCTCACTACAGCCAGTGAAATGGAAGCTTTCAACTAGTTAATCGCCGCTAAAACTATGTTGTAATTTTCTTCAGCAAATGATGGGGTGCTGCAGGCCTTTATTCCGTTTGTTGTTGGCTGAGTGTAGAACGCCCTCCTTTAGAGTGACGGCCATGTGCTTCTCGGGGTGGGGGTGGGGTGGGACGCTGCTCAGAGAGGAGGTGTGATGGAGGGAAAAAGTGATGAGAAGATGAGCGCCCTGGCAGTATATTAATCAAGTGACGCAGTCCAACATGAGGCTTGTACAGTAGAGTGAGTCACTTTGTGCTAAATGGACACCAAGTGATCAACGGTCACCCAAGGCAAAATAATGACCAATAAATCCTCTATATACAGGAAATACACAGATATAAGGAAAAGCAACAAGATCTTTAAAAAATATCTTAGATTAAAAAGGCAGTATCTTGGTTAGAAGATGCTATAGTAAGAAGAACCAAAAAACAGCAATTTGTTGTATTTATTCTTAGACAATTCATTGTTTGTTGTTCAGATAAATTGCCTAATATCCAACTTTCACCTAAAAACAGGCCCAGAGAATTTGAGCAGCACTCTACATAATATAACGCACAACAGCACACACACACACACACACACACACAGTCCACTTCCATGTCAGTGTCACTGCTGTGCTGAGAATATTCTTACTGGTGGTCCACTGTGGGTCCAAAACCACTCACTATAATGCTATACATTCTGTAGGTAGCCATTAACAAATATGCTCCATACATTATAGATGAATTACACTAGTTCTCCATATAAAATTCAGCTCAATTCAAGGGCGACAAACAGTCACTGAAATTCTAGCCTACAGTCAGAATGGTGGTGATCAGAACCTGTAACGCTTATAATGCAGTTAATTTTTTATTATCCAAAAAAAAGGGTTTTCTGACTTATTATACAATGTTCATTAAAAAAATAGTAAACCTAAAATCTGTTCCTTAGGGACTATTTTGTTTTACAACACCCTAAAAAACATTTTAGGTCAAAAAAGTATGGCAAAACCAGCATGTCAGGCATCAGGCAACGTATTCATGATCATTTCATGCAATGCTTTTTTTCTGAGCCAGTTTTTAGAGTATTGTGTAGAACAGAGTACTTCAGGTCAAACCTCTATATGATCTGTTTACCTCTTAAGAAAACATAAATGGCTGGTAAAAATGTACGTCACTCTGGATAAGAGCATCGGCTAAATGCTGTAAATGTGAAAATCGACAATTTGATGACGGAAAGGACAAAAAGAAAAGTGTCAATATATTATCACACAAAACTAAATACACTGTTAATTTGGAACCATGTACTCACACATTAAGGTTCACATATGAAAAGATGAAGAGAAAATGGTCCTTTTTCAAAAATGAACACATGCATTCCCACACAAAAGCTTCCTCCCTAACACAATCACAAAGCTGCGAATAGCATTCAGCGCCTGATGGCCACAATTATGACCTCAGCAACACATTCTGAAACAAAAACCGAGCATGTGTGGATGCATACACACACACACAGCTGGATTTGTGTCTGCGTGTTCAGTTAATTTGACAGTATCTGACCTAAATATGTACAACACAAAAATATTAAAGCAACAAAATGTTTTAAAAAACATGCTAAAGACTGTTAGATTGTTACATTTAAGACATTTTTAAACATACATATATGTAGAATATATAAGTGACATATCACATATAGGTACTTGCATATATCCTCATTGCTGGAATAAAAAAATTATATCTCTGAAAAGTAACTTTCAGAGCTCACCTAAAACAATATCTCTATAAAACATAATATCTGTATACAGTAAGAGCACCCACAAATAGTGAAAAACTAATTTGTGATGTGGTAAAGAAAAAAAAAAAGGCTTAAACTCTTACATTTAATTTTAAACTCAACTAAATAGATCAATACAGTTTACACTGAACTGTACAGGAGTAATTACAGTAATATATTCATTTAATTTACAGTTATAAATATACAGGGCGTTACAAAGAACATAACGAAAAACGCAAAAACACTCAGAGGAACACTTGAGATGCTCTACAAGGTAAACCTCATGATGCGGGGACTGCGTCTGCTAGTGATGCATCACAGGGCAGCAGCCAATCAGCAGCAAACAACAATGAATAACGTTTTCGGATTGGCTACATTCAAACCTCCCGACTCGGAGTACAGCGGTATTTCACCATCCCAAGACGCGCTTCCCTTTGTTTTCTTTGGAGAGTACCAATAATTGTACAGATAGATTTTACATAGAAATGTAGCTGAAGTTACGCTAATATTAATTTGTCGTTTCTGCTAGGAATGGAAATATAAAATTAATACATGCGTTTTAATGCTAAATTATCAAGAAAAATTGAATGAGTATAAAAGTATATTTTGCCACACAAAAAAACAATGCAGAGGATATCTGCAATTTCGGTTCTGAGAAAAAATCTGCGAATGACTGAAGCTGCGAATTCTAAACGATTAAAAAGTAGAGCTTTACTGTATATAAAGTAATTTAAAAGTAATTCCTGTTGATCCATTTGTCATGACATTCATCACTGTTACCTGGCAACTGGTATTTTAAAATGCTATGAAACCAACAAACGAACCCCCCACAGGAAATTAATAGATATAAGGAAAAGTAACAAGATGCTTAAAAAAATCTTAGTTAGAAGATATAAAAGGCAGCATCTTGGTAACAAACAAAATATTATTTGTATGTATTTGTAGACAATTAAATGTTTATTTTCTCCTAAAAATAGACCCAGAGAATTTGTACACCACTGTATAATAAATATTATACACAACAGTCCTCTCAGACCACACACACACACACACACACACACACACACACACACACACACACACGTCAGCATCAATGCTGTGCTGAGAATGTTCCACCACCTGCTTACTGGTGGTCCTGTGGGGTTCATGACCATTGACAGACTGGGTTAAAGGGTCCAGAGAAACAGAAGGACTACAGTCTGCAATCAAGCTAAGTGCACCTATATGGTGAGTGGAGCTGAAAATATTGACAATAGATGGACCTTCTATTGTCTGTGTATAGGCCGTTTTATATATATATATATATAACAAAGACATACAGGACACAAATGTGGGCGAGCAGACTTTGCTCTTTTTCGATTTTCTTCGCACTCTACAGCTGTTCCTCATCCTCTTCTTGCTACCACAACACACACACACACACACACACACACACACACACACACACACACACAGATCTCACGCCTCCATTTTGTCCTTCTCGCTCGACCCCACGCTTCTGACACACGCCTAAAATCTGTGAGTCATCTCAGTCGCCAACAACTCGCTGTCCCAAACGGCCCACTTCCTGTCGTCCGTTGCAACAAACAAACAAGCCTTTCCTTGCTACATTCTCACCCTCCTTCTCTCCCCAGTAGAGCTGGGCTAGTATGACTGAATGCAGTTCCACTGGTCTCTAGGTAAATTTGATTATACCTTAGAGCTGCATTAAGCTCTCTGTTCAGTAAGTCAGATGAACAGGCAGCTGGGTGCCTTTCTGGATGCGGCACGAATCTAGTCAATGTGATGATGGGGGTATGGGTTTCTGGGGAATTTTTTTGGGAGACATTTAAAAGCCCCTTTCTTCATAGCCAATAGTAACATGGTGGCAATTAGCGCCTAACCTGCTTTATGATTGGACACCAGGGCCTGTCAGCTTAGACTGGCAGGGAGTCCGCGATGCACTAATGTGTTTCTGCTCGTTCTGTCCAAAGCTGCAAACAGTAAATGAGCGCTTTCAATCAAACCAAACAGGTAGTCACTCAAGGGGTCTGGTGTTAGTGCCTTTACATTTATTTGCTAGACAGCATTTACGTGTGTTCGGCTGCTGCTCGGGATAAAGTAGTGAACCCAGCCAATACTAAAACATTTCACTACAGAACCTTTAAAAGAAAGTGTCTTGAAAATGGTCTAAACCACAAACAGTTAACAGTATTTTACATCATTAGACATATTAAATAACTGAATGAAAATGATTCATCTTAGTGTGCAATTAAAAGATAAAAAGTGCAAATAATTAATATATACGGTAACTTACTACATGCATACATACAAATGGAGATATATGTGGATGTATACACAAATGCCTTTTGTTTTGCACACCAGTTACTGTTAGTGTTATTTTGGAGTTCTGGTGCGCAGTCTCCTCTTGAGGTCGCTGTCTTTCTCCTCTGAATCCTGACCAATGATCTGCAAGAAAGATACAGTTTCTGTTATCTTTGACTTTTCTAGAAAGAAAAATGCATAATGATGCTCACAAAACAAAAAAAAGAAACTCAAAAAGTGCAACAAGTTAGGGTTAGGGAACGGTCAAAAGTCAAATAAAAGTCTATATATCGCGTCTTTCGCGTGCTCAAGTCCATTATTTCAAACGTACGGCAGCCACGCTAATAACGGAAGCAACGTGGTTGCAAAGCACATATGACGAGCCTGTTTTTTCTCAGGTGCGGCCGCGCCGCTTCGGGTTGATAAGATCTCAACTTTTCAGAATGCCGCAAGCGCACCACGGGTCATGTGACAAGATTCAACCAATTAGCTTCCTCGCCTTTT
>JBBPDH010032030.1:0-10350 GCA_037974565.1 Clupeocharax schoutedeni
AGGGTAATATGTGTGCTTTTCAAAAGTGACTTCAATCATCACCGAAGCACTACATCACTATCATATAACCTCAAGGTCAAGCGTCCCGGTGTGGCAGTGACAGCGGAGGGAGGGGGTCTCCGACAGTTGCAGGAGTTTGGAGCGAGAGGCGGGACTTTAGTTAGGCTATATATATATATACATATATAAATAATTCGTTAAACTCATTCCATGATATGGGCCCTTTATCATGTCATGTTCCTCTAGTCACACATTTTGAAACTTAAGCCTACAAATTGCACAGTTGAGATAAAATTATTCACCAGCTCAACCAAGGAACAGCACTTCCACGCATTTCTCATTCTACCTTCTGTTTCCCTCAAGATTTTTTTTTATCTCTTGACGGCGAACCACGAACCCCATGGGTAAGAGGGAGAAATCTGTTTTCATTCATGTTATAAACTGCAAACCATCGGAAGCTGCAGTTGTGGCTTGCTTTGTAGCAGACGTCAACATGCGCTGCTGGAATCCTAGAAGCATAAAATGTGGTTGGCCACAATTTCGCATTTGCTGTCTACTTTAAACACAATCCACATGCTTCCCTTGGCTTTTTGCGCCGCTCCGTCTCTAGAAAAGAAAAACATAAACAATTTTTTTCAGATTGATATCATGACAGCACAAGCCGACTGCATTAATGAGACTTCTGTTTGTGTGTGAAAGGGATAAACAGAAAGCATACTGAAAGAAGAGCATAGTATTAGATCAGATATTACTCTATTTACCTTTATGTATTCTTCTTATAACCACCCAACATCGCCTGGTGTTTGCAGAGCTCACCAGTGACTTGAATGCAGGCGAGACTGATGCCGCTCCGTCTGGCAAGTTTTGTAATGTAATGTAAACATTCATCAGTTTACTATTATTTTTGCAATTATTATAACACCACCTCACTTTTTTGGGTCGTTGGAAAGAGTGCGAGATGTAAATAAATAATTCCATGAAATGAACACGGTTTACGAGTTTTGACTCACGAGTCGCCGCACCGAGTCCGAGTCAAGTCTCAAGTCGCTGAGGCGAGTCTAAAGTCAAGTCACAAGTCTTTGTTCATGCGATTTTAGTGTGACTCGAGTCCCCATCTCTGCTGTCTACATTTCATGGCTCACCCAGGATGCACGAAGATGCCAGGATGTGAATGGGACCTATTAGAATCAATATGTCCAATGAAATGCTCAGTGTCTCCTAGCTATGGTCTTGGAGAATATACTTGTAAAAAGAATAATAAAAGAATAATAACATTAACACTGAAAGCTGGTGTAATTTTTCCTTGGAGCAGGGAAACAATAAATCAGGAAGATCATGAGTAAATGATGTAGAAATTCAAAATAACCTGTATTTTTGGTTTTATTGTTGCTCTTTGAGATCTGATGGACATGTTTAATTAAAATGATGAATACTATCTGTTAGTGCATCCTGCTCCAGGTGGCCTGCTGTGATGCACTACAGTGGCAATGGCAGATGAGAGACACTAGATAAAGAGAGTAAAAGATTTACACAGAGACCTATTCATGGTATGTTGATGGATGTTCCTAGAATGTATTAGATTTAGGTGGTACAGCCCTGCCTGTGATTAAACAGGCCATGTCAGTGTAATCATAGCAAAGCCAGATGAGTGTCATCACCGTGTTTTCTGTTGAAACTCACATTATCCTCTTCCTCCTCAGTTCACACCGGCTCTTTGCCAGTCGCTGCACCCCATGCAGGGATAGGCATCCCCGCGCAGCTGGAGAACAGGACCCAGCGACGTGAGAAGCGCTGCTCCTGTGAAAACATGAAGGACAAAGAGTGTGTGTACTTCTGCCATATTGGAATTGTTTGGGTCAACACACCCAGGTACATGAAATGTGATGCAAGGGTCTGTAGGGTGGGACTACTCTTTAATTCTTCACTCTCATACCAAGCCAAGTAATGAAATGAACTAGTTATCTGGTTGCATTAGGGCTGCACGATTATGGCCAAAATGATAATCACGATTATTTTGATCAATATTGAAATCACGATTACTAATCACAATTATTCATTATTTTTTGATAAAACACATTTTTATGTCACTTTCTATTTTAAACAAACAGTAAGTGAACAAGGCTTTCAATTAATCCTCAAATAAAAATAAAAAATAATAAAATAAAATTTACCAAAGGTACACACACACACATGCACACACATGCACATAAACACGCTCTCTCACACATGCAAAACTGATGACATTTAAGTCTAGTTTTAGTCAATAAATTTGTATTTTAGTCTCCTTTTTAGTGAGGCAATTCTATTTAACCCAGTCAATATAGTATAAACACCTAGTAGAACAGACCAAATCTAAATGTTCTTTTAGTCAAACCTATTTCACAATTCAAACACAATTATATTTATTATATTATTGTTACCTTATAAACTCAAGAATACTGTCCAACCATTCCAGACACAGAGACACTCTGACTTGAATTTACTTTTTGCCAACAAACCATGTTAGAAGTGCATACCCATACATTTAAATAAAATAAATAAATAGATAACATCAAATCACTAAAAAGTGTGAATAAAATGAAATTGTGCGTGTATTGCCATAAAACCCACATTTGTAAAACTGGTAAAAGTCTTCACCCTCTGTGTGTCGGCCAAAACTTCCCTGAACATTTTTTATTCCTAAACAAATATAGTCTACAACCAAATCAGATCAATTTAGGATCAGCTTTTATTACACAGATATAGGAAAGGCTGCTTATCAGAATGCTTTGTGTGAGCATTTTGATAAGCAGCTTTATTCACAGTGCCTCTTAATGGACGTATTGGGACAGTAACGTGGTTCAACTCTTAGACCAAACGTCGATATTTAATCATAATTTTCATTGACGAATGCAACACTACACACAAGCACGCACGCACACACACGCACTCACACACGCGCACACACAGACACACACTCTCTCACGCATGCACACACACGCACGCATGCACACACACACACACACACACACACACACACTCACTCACACACACACACTCTCATGCATGCACGCGCACACAGGCACACACACTCTCTCACACACACACGCATGCGCGCACACACACACACACTCACACGCACACACTCTCGCAGGCACGCGTGCACACACACAAAGACATACACTCACTCATGCACTTTAGGCAGCTTACTGAAGCCCTAATCTCTCGTTCGCCCCCTGGTGGTTGGCTGATGAAGTGTTTCATCTCATGTGCAGCAGAGCTGCTATTAAAATCGCCAACGATCATCTTAAATTAATCGTGGCAGCCAAATCGTGATTGTGATTAAAATTCGATTAATTGTGCAGCTCTAGGTTGCAATGCTTTCAGCTAACAGCATCTATTTGTATCTAGTTTTTTATATTAGCATTTTCTGCTTAGTTGAGGCAAAAGCTTGCAAAAGAAAACACTAAACATTAATTCAAGTGTGTCATAGTTTTTATTAAAACAACACAAAAGGGGGTGAGGGCAGTGGTAG
The DNA here is from genome assembly GCA_037974565.1 of Clupeocharax schoutedeni. Taxonomy (NCBI): domain Eukaryota; kingdom Metazoa; phylum Chordata; class Actinopteri; order Characiformes; family Alestidae; genus Clupeocharax; species Clupeocharax schoutedeni. The sequence continues at coordinate 3,515 of JBBPDH010032030.1, forward strand.
CCTTTGTTTGAGCTTGAGTTTGTCTGTCATCAGTTTTAAACTACTAGGACTTCAACTAATCAGACAATGTGGGCGGTTTATGCTTCAATATTTACAGACAAACATGAAAAGTGCAATTATTTACAAGGCAATTCATTTTTAGTGAAAAATGTAATGGAAAATGTCAGGCCTAGGTGAGCTCTCCTTTTATTTGGATGGACTGCTGAAAAAACTGAGATTTGAGTAGAGAATAGAGCATATGGGTGTTGGCCCTTTAATCAGTAGACCATGAGTTCAAATCCCAGGACTGCTAGTGTCATCACTGGGGTACTCTCACACTGTGTGCTCTGTTTGGGTCATGCGTGACTATTGGGGGTCGCTTTACTTTAAAGGCTTTGTAAATCATATTCATTTGAGGCTTGAATGAGACGAGTCACAAAATAGTCATTTGGAAGAGTCTGGGTTGAAGGTGTTGAATCTGGAGCAGATACTACTTTCTCTCAGCTCTCAACAGTGCAGAGAATGTTCCAGCAGCTTCCAGTTCATGACCTTTGGGTCTTCTTTCAGGCCTTAGCTCCATATGACTTGTACTTAAGAACAGTCATTTGAACTGATCATTTTGGGATCCGAAGTTTAGAATGTTGTTCTTGTTGTTGTCTGCAACATTCTTTCTCAATTTTTCACTCTTTCTCAGTTTGGACTATCCCATTGTAACACGAGTTGGTCAGTCAAATGAATGATGTTAAAATGGCTTGTTTAATGTTTGTTATGCTGGCGCAGAGAAGCTAACAGCTGTAGTCAATTATGATCACTAATTGGCACTTACAAAATTATCTAAATGTAATTTATATAATTTTTCCCCCTGCATGTACACAGTTGACCCTTAGAGAGTCTTAGAAAACCAAGAGGGTCATGGGTTTGATTCCTGGCTGTGGCAGCCGAGGGTCCCTTCTGTGTAGAGTTTCTACCGGGTACTCCGGTTTCCTCCCATAGTCCAAAGACATCAGTATCAGAAGAAGTGGAGATGTTGAAGTGCTCCTAGGTGTGATTGGGTGTGAGAGTTGTCTATTTGTTTGCTCTGTGATGGACAGATGACCTGTGCAGGGTGTTTATCTGATTTTGCTGACCACTAGGATAGACTCCAGACCCTGGTTAAGGGTAAGTGGCGACAGAAAATTGATGGATGTTGTATAACCATTCTGCCACAAAGAAGTAGTCACATACATTTTTGTCATTCTTGAATGTAAACTTGACAACAACTGTATAATGGTGATATTGACCATTACTGAGTGTATACAGTTGCGGACTGTTCTTGAATTTGTAAAGGGTTAACATTTGAACATAGAGTGTATATAATGAGGCTTCAAGCTTAAGATAGGATCAACAAATTAACTTTAACCCCGTTATAGTGGTGCTTGAAATTGCACGACTTTCTGATATTGTGGAAAAACTGTGTTTTAGTTGTATTATTATTGTTTACTATATGCGGTGGCGCAAATATGGGGTATGCAGTATATGCGGTGCATTTGGGCACACTGCCAGGGGGGTTCGCCAAAACAAAGGAGGGACAGAAAAAATATCACTGGCAGTTATGTTGTAAAACTGTTCTTTTAAATCATGACTATGGTGTAAATATGCTGTTTAAAATATTTAATAAACGTAGGGCCTGGCCACTGGCAGTAGATGTTATGAACAGCGATGCTGCCGTGGGGTTGGTGTGGGGTGGTATGGGGGAATACAAAGAAATAATCATGGTTCTGGCTGAATAAGGCATCTTATCTGAATAACAAGTCTGCAGCTAAAGATGTTTTGTTCACAGCTGTCTGTCTGGCTCAGAAAAAATGCTGAAGAATTCCAAACATTAGAGTTATTTCCAAAACGAGCTTGTCCTTTTGAATTTAGATCTGAAATACATGATAGTAGCAGAAGCTATGAAGGGATACACACTTTGAGTGATGACAGCCAGTGCAGCTTGTGACCTCTTTAGTCCACAGTGAGAAAGAGGGAGGGATAAGGCACGCGTCTGCTTGCATTTAAGTGTGTGGTCTCATTAAATCGGCCCATGCATGAAAACCTAAGGACAGACAGACTGCCTTTGGTCTCAATGAAAGCCAAACAAGCAACCACAAAGTCATGCTATGGCTTGGGGGAAATAAATAAAGATGATGGAAAAACATCCTGCGATGGCCCAACCACCTATTTTCTTTAGTAGGACAGCTTTCCAAGAAAGGAACTATAGTTTAGCAGTGCTCTGACTTTAGTGCCATTTGAGCTCATTTTGCCAGACAAGGCTCTGTAATGTAATGTTTAAGTGAATGGCTGATTCTTATGAAATAGTGTGCAATTTACCATTGGGCTGCATTAAAATGTACATGGTCACTGATGTACATGGGTCACACCACAAACTCCAGCAAAATGTATGACACCTGATTTCTCGGTTTATCATTAGTCTATGGAACAAACGGAATGCAGAAATTTACCAATATTTTCTGAGGAAATCATCAATGTAGCAATCACATGCACCTGAAGATGATCTGTAGTAGGGGTGTAAAGGTACACAGATGTCATGGTTCGGTACGTACCACAGTTTTGGGGTCACAGTTCGGTACGGTTCACGATACAGCAAAGTTAAGCAACAAATAGTTCTAAAGAATTAGGCTTGGTTTGTTTTCATTTATTTTAAGTAAACAGCAGCATATTAACCAGTAAACACACACTCTTGCTTATATTTTAATGTATGTGTAAGTGTTAAGCCAGTAGGTGGCACTATTGCACCACACTACGACCCAGGTTTATGATTTAGTTGCACTTTTTGGTCCCTCTGTGATTCCGTATTACTTCAGTCACGTCTTCTCCGTCGTACCGTGTGTTCTCCGAAAGACATCATGTACCAAACCGTGACCCATGTACCGTAACGGTTCGGTACCAATCCATGTATCGTTACAGCCTTAATCTGTATGTAAGGGAGACATGTTATAAACAGTGCTTTCACTACAAAAACACCCAGTTATATTTAAAGGAGAACCTTTGGGGTCACTAATATTTTAAAAAATGTGTTTAAATTGGGCAAGTAGGACTTACTCTTACTGAAGTGGTTGTGCTACAAATGGTCCATACAACTAAAATTCTTAAATAAAAGACAGAATGTCTTTGACAAGCTTCGGAAGCCAGTGTTTAATTTGGAGTGGCTGTAATGTTCTAAGCCATAATCTTAGTGCTAACATACTGTTTTGAGGAGGCCATGTTTTATACTTCTAGATATGGTTCAACCAGTTAGATATGTCTAATTAAGTGTACAGTACAGGGACACAGTGTTTAAAAGTGATCCATTTTGTGAAGAAACACTAAATTGTCACTATCATTCACACAGGAGAAAACAATCCAAGAGCCTTTTGTTGACTGGATTGCTTGTTAACTATTGGACATAGCTGTGTACTGTGTAGCATCTACTTGTGTTTTCATCTTTCTTTTCAGTCAGATTGTTCCATATGGAGTGGGATCTCTCCAAATGCGCCTAAGAAGAGAAGCAGCGCGATGTCTATGCAAAAACAAGCGAGACGCTCAGTGTCTGAAGTTCTGTTCCCATTGGTATTTGAGGTACATGAATATTACATTAGATTAGATTAGATTTAACTTTATGTAATGTAACATTACACATGTACAAGTACAAGGCAACGGAATACAGGTTAGGTCTAACCAGGAGTTAGGTATGAGTTATAGGTGCATGTAAGGTGATGGATGATATTTACAAATGGATGTACAGTAATATGAACATAATATACATTTTGAATGAACTATAATCAGGAATTACAAGTAGATTAACAATAATACAGGTTGCTATAGTGATCATAAATGTGCAGTGCAAAACGTACAGGTTATTATCTACTATCTCCGGGATTGACATGTATGAGCATAAATGATACATTAGTTTATATTAATATTTAGCCGCTGATCTTACAGTATATGTGTCTTCTCTATTCCACAGGGATCAGAATGAATCGGTTTTGGGAAACTTTCCCAGGAAATCCAAAGAACAATACAAGGTCACAGTGAAGCAGAGGTGGTACAGCCCTGTCCAGAAAACCTGAGGAGTATGAGGCGAAGCATCACAAATCAACAAATCACAGACACATCAGTTCCATTTCTGTAAATATCACTGGTAATGTGATTAGTCACCATACACTTTGTGACTTTCTTCAATTTGACGCTCAGCGAGGATACATGACTCTTGCTATATGAGGCAGTAGGCCACAAAAGCTCCAACTTTAAAAAGAATAAAAGCATAATACTGTACAAATTTGTTGCTTGTTAAAGTGTTAGTGAGCTGACCACCAAAGCAGGTGAATGAAGCCCATACTTACTGAAGGAAACCGGCGCTTAACTGGCTTTAAATCCAAACACTACTGCAGACTCTTCAGTGACCGGCGTCCACTGCTCCGCCATGTTGTTCCCAAAGGTGTTACAGCCAAATGTTGAAAAGGGGGTTGTATAAATATGCAAGATTGAATGAGGATTGAAGGAGATGTTACTAGAGTCATGCGCTCTGATGACTGGAATATTTATTCTGTTTGTGAAGGAATTTTATAGCAAATAAATCAATAAACCAGAGCCTGTGTCTGCCCTTCTGTGCATCGTCATCATCTCTTAACACCTTTCTCCTGGAATTATATCTAATTCTTCTCATCTCTATCTTAAAGGAAGTAAGAATTTCCCAAAACGTTACATTTTATACTGTATTGAGTGTAAAGGTACAGTAATACAGCCCTGAGAGACTTGCATGGAGTATGTGAAGCACTAAATGGCATGGTTTTTCACTCTAGTACAAACAAGCCAAATAAAATGCAGCACTTGGAGATCTTTGCACTCTTTTCTTTAATGCAGGTTATCATGTGAATTACTCAGCAAAAACAATGATGTACTTTATACAAAACATTGCTGTCTTTCGTAACATCTGAAGAATGCTTCTCTGAAGGATCCCGTACATCCACTTACAGTGTAATGAACACAAAGATAGAAAGATAATATAAACACATTAATTTATATATATATCTTTAAATCTTTTTTTTTGGTACAGTTATCACATATAATTTTAAATAATATATATATATATGGCATAATAGGACATTGTCCACTAAAATTGGCCTGGGTATATGTCTCTATCTACTGTCAAGTTCCTTTCTTTTCATTTCTTCTTTCTCCTCTCACTCTCTTCCTTTGCCAGGTCTGGGGTCAGTGACGGTGGGTGGCCGCTAGAGGCCGCACTTGTTTCAGCTCTTTTGTGTTTGAGTTTGGGGTTTCTTATTATAAAGGTGTGATTATAAAGGTGTGTTTTTATGTGTGAGTCCCAGCTGGGTGCAGTTAAGTGTTTATGTTTTGTGATTGGTTTGTGGGCTTTAGGGCTCCAGTATTTAGTTTAGTGTGTTTGTTATCGGCCAACCCTCACATTAGCTCTATGCTAATCCTGCCCCCTTGTGTTTGAGTCTTGCTCACACGCCAGTTTTGTTTTGTGTTTTGTAAGGGTGTACTCACACTAGGCACGGTTCCCCTGAACCGGGCCCGAGTTCGATTGTCCCCCCTCCCCCCTCCCCCTCTGGCCCGCACTCACACAGGGTTTCAGCATTCGTGCCGGAGCACGCCTATGTCATTATGGTGCGATGGTTTCAGGATAAACAGGAAGAGCGGCGCTCTCTCGCTGAACGCAGTGCAGTCCATCGCTCTGGTGATTTTTTTAATAGTAATTTTGAGTCGTTTGGTCTGCAGTCGTTTGGTGGTCCACAGCTCTGCTAAACAGGTCTATCGCTTTTGTGGCACGAAAAATGGTTTTGGAGCGATGCAAAAACGTGACGTCACATGTTTACAGACAGTTTCATTCTTGAAGTAAGTCTATAAATGTAACATACCAGTGATGTGTGATAAATGATCATAGATCCTATTTAGATTCTATTTGAGCCACATGCATTGTTTCTCTGGTCAGCCAGAATGAAATCGAATTACCTTTAGATTAAAATCTAAGTGCAACAAGCAGTCACTGGCTGTTTGAAAGTTTCAGCTGCCAGTTCTTGATGAAAAAAAAAAATCTCATTATATTACTGTACCTTATGGGTCAGTTTCCAGCGCAACATAAGTCCGGTCCTAGACTATGCTTTCATTCAAATGGAGAATATAAATTAAGAACGTTGTGTATTTCAGCATGAGGCTTTGCCTGGGAAACCAATGTCTTACTGTTAGTCCAAAATTAGTCTCGCGTAGCCAGACCTTCAGACTGATGGCTGAAGCTCTGGAATTCATAGCGGCTTTCTTTGGCCATGGCCTGCCCATAAGGCTGTTTGGCCGACATGTCAAACAACCAATCACAGTTTATTTCGTTCAGCTTCACGTTTCGGGGCGTGGAAATGTCCCCACAACAACAGACCGGGGTGCAACAAGTCAGTCAGCATAGAAAATCAAAGAAGGAGAAGAAAACCAGCAGCAAGTCATTGATTTGTGATTGACTGTAAGTCACAGTGTGAACAGCACAAAATTCATCCTCTGCATTTTCCCCATTCACCAAGTGAAGCAAGGGGCAGCAGGAACACGAGTGTGGGACGGTACCTTGCTCTGGGTACCACAGTGGTGCCTAGCGTTCTTGGGAATCGAACCCAGACTTTCTGATCACAGGGCGAATGCCCTAACCACTAGGCTACCAACATTAAGTTACCTTAATGTGCACCAGCTACTGAAATGGGTGTTCAGTTGTGCTACATGGGAATATTACGTCCCATGGGAAATATAATAACCAAATTAGAGATGGGCCGATCCGATATTCTGTATCGGTATCGGTCCGATCCTGACCTAAATTACGGGATCGGAAATCGGGA
>JBBPDH010032039.1:0-10350 GCA_037974565.1 Clupeocharax schoutedeni
CGAACGCAAAAATCGAAAATTGCATCGCAATCGCAATATTTATCAGAAAAACCGCAATTAGGTTATTTCTCAAAATCATGCAGCCCTATATGCAGATATCTCAAAAACGGGTGGATGAAAAGCGAAACTGTCTGTGAAATTTGCCTGTGAGCAGCTTTGACTGAAAGATGGCCAATAGGTGTAGTGTTGATTTTACGTAACAGTACACAGCGGCCACACTTAACCACTAAGTCGAAGTTACACAGAGAATCAACAATCTACACAGAGATCTTATCACAGAACCCATGTTGCATCCAAACAGAGTGGAACTGTGTGCGTGAAATCTGTGGAGTTGGTCTTATCTGGAGTTCATTGGCACAGATGACCTTGCCTTTCAGATGGAGGGGTGGCTAATTACACAGGCGTGCTCTGATGTCGGACACTGGCGTCTGAGTAGATAAGAGTCATGTCTCCTCAGGGCCGGCCGATTAGGACCCACAGCTGCCACCAGCGCTGAGATTAGGACGTGTTTGCTTAAACTCAACTTCCTCAAGAGCACGAACTCCCTCCTAATGTATATGGAGGTGCACCTAATCCTTTTATCAGTATTCAATTAGCAGACTGTCAATGAAGCCATGGATATAGTGGTCTTGGCGGCATGAGGCATTTAATAAAGGATGTGATCTTTCTAAACGAGGCTGTTGGAAAGGCCTTGGGCAAGAAAGTGGCACCACTAATGGACCCTATCTCACACTGATTGAAAACAATAATGCATCAGGGTCATGCTTTTATTTTGTGCCAACGAGGCAATCTTTTTAGTCATGGAATCATCGAGCACAGATGAATTCTGAATCAAAATCAGAATCAGAATCGAAAGACTTTATTGATACCAGAAGAAATCGCTTATGATACAGCTGCACAGACACACAGACACACAGAGACAAGTCTAAATAAATCCACTAAAATGAAATGAAATGCTATGTCTACACGTTGGGATTATGAAAATGCAATGCAATAAAATGAATATAATGGAGTTTTCCTTTAGCCTTTCCTTCATAAAAGTTTCATCCACACTGTTCCCAGAGAGGTTGGATGTCTTGTGGTCCTTGTATCATGACAAGCCGGCTATTCTGATGCTTAGGCTGCAAAATTACACAAAAACAGCAGAGCAGCTGTTCCCAGGCTTTCTTTGTCTGTTAGTAATTTTGCCGTCTCTGTAGGTGGGCAGTATTCCTTCTCTGAAATCTTTTTTTTTTTTTACTTTTTTGTAAGAAAAACAATCTTCTCATGAATTATCTTTCTTTTTCCTTTACGTTGCTGTTATGTTTTCTCTTAAAAGGAACAAAATTATAGAATAGCTTCATAACCCTGTCCTGCTTCATCTCAGGAGGCTAGTCAGAGTTACTCTGGGCTTTGTCATTTTGATATGCTAGGGAACAGCTCTGGTTAGGAGAGAAACTGTCTTTGCTAACCATTTGACACACCACAGCATGTGTTCATTGTGACAGCACTTGTTAAAAACTTTGCTGTCCCATCTTCCCTCAAGTACTATGCACAATTTATGAAAGCAGTTGAGGATATGGATCGCGGGCAGGTGTCGACAGCTACAAATTTAGCTACAAGTCTTGCCTGTTGGACATGAAGATCTTTTCCACTCTCCTCTTTGCGATGGACAGCATGTTACTACTGGGCAAAAGTAGGTCAGGAATGAAAACTTGGTTTGACACAGATGAATTCTGACCCTTTAGATTTAACAAATATTAGGCAGGTGGTTTCCATGTAATGGCTAATTGGTACATGTCAGTCGAATAAAAATTTGATTGAGCATGTAAGCTTATTAACTGTTGTTTTTTCCCATCAAAAGCATGTTCATTTACAGGTCTGTTATGTTTGCTGTGCAGAGAAAAACAGTTGCTAACATTAGACAGACCTTGTATCTCCACAATTGTAACTTTACAGGAGAAGAAAAAAAAGGTTAATGTAACAAGAGTGAGAGAGTAAATTTCCACTTTATTCCTTATGAAACATTCACAAAATATGTAGGGCAGATTTCTTTTTTAAAAGGTGTAAAAAACAAAAGGGATTTGAAATGGCAGCGACTATATGTGAAAAAAAAAACATCCAACAAAAACCAGGGCACTGCTTTAATTCTCCACTTTCTCACCAGTTCGTCACTCATTCCAAAGTCACTTCACACTTTCTGCTTCTGTATTGTTCCCCTGGTTTCTTCAGAGGGCTCCTGCAGCGTTGTGATAAGCATTTCACTTGCTTTCCCTTCCACACTCGAAACCATCCTCCTCTACAGCTCCTAAAGGCTGTAGTGTCCTAAGTCCTGTCAGTACCGTTAGCCGGTGTGTGTGTGTGTGTGCGTGTGTGTGTGTGTGTGTGTATGTGTATTTCTGTGTGTGGATGCATATGTGCACAGGTTCCCATCACTTTACACATTATGAAGGCCTGGCAACTGAAAACTCGATGTATGCTTTAATGATTCTTGTTTCATGATGGTCTTTCTTTTTTCTGCATTTTCATCCTAAATAGTGGACATATTATGCAAAACTCATTTTACTTATAATAGGTCTATGGGCTACAAAACATGTTCATGAAGTTCTTTGCACAAAATCACTCTCATAAAGAGAACTCGCCAGTTTTATTGTTGAAAGCTCCAGTCCCTTTCAAAATGAGGCGTTTAAGGGATCTGTCCCTTTTATGCACATAAACTGTTGATGGCCACACCCCATCCATCCCATGCTTAAGCTGCACCTTTAAATTCTGGATTTACACATTAGAATCCATGTCCTTGAACACCAGTGAAAGTGTTTCTTTCTTTCCTTCCATCCATTCAATCTGTGGTTCTAGCCTGTATGATGACCAGGCTGAAGGAAGGAGGGGAGGGAAAAAGAAAGAGTGAGAGCTACAAAAGTATTGGGACACTTAACACATGTGAAAAAGGCATAAAACAGGTGCACTATACAGCCCTATATGTTCGACCCCTAGTCGGACCCAAATCAAAATGAACACAACGCTCCATGTGTGATTCTGTCAGCAGACAAAAATCTTCAGCTAATCTAGTGGGTGGGGGCTTGACAGATTGGGCTGTTTCCCTTATTCTGACATCAGCAATCCAATGAGCAATCCAAAGAGCTCATTAAGGGACTGAAACTGTCAAGAATTAATCTGGAGAGATTTCTTTATGTGAGAGTGATTTTGTTTTGTATCGCCCCTAGACCTAATATAATGACGGAGAATCGGCTGTATATTAATAGCCCTTAAAATACATTTTTAAATGGGTCTGTATTGCACTAAAATTGTTTCTTTAATACTACTCAAACCCCATTTTGCTGAATTTCTGAAACCACTCTACCTTTGCTGACATACAGTATTTAGTATGAAGCTCAAATCAATTGCTGCACTTTCATATTCGTGCAGGTTTCGTGTCTGCTGCCTGCATTTATTAAACCCTGCTGGTGCAAAAAAATGCTAGCATGCTGGAATCTTCTGCATAAATAATGCAAGTGACACTGACACAAAACAACTGGACGTTTAAGCCCTCATATAAATGTATTTTAGCTGTGTATCATATGAAACACAGGAATTTGGGAATAAATTACATAAACACGCTGCTGGATTTTGGTTGATTATTAACTGTCCAGATTTGTCCTCAACAAACGATTGCTTACTTTTTATTTAGAGCATTTTCCCCATTAGGGTCATATTTTCTCTAATCCCTGGCCTGTCGTTGCTCGTTTGCTTGCCTCTGTTAGGGGTTGTGATTTCAAAAACATCTTGAAAATAACCATTCATGTAGAGTCTGGAGATATGGGGGAACTGCTGCTGCTCAGTTTTAAACCATTTTGTTTAAAGCAAACATGGAAAAGTCATTTATGTGTCATGTCTGATATAGATCTGATGTTCAGTTATGACAGCAGGGGGCAATGTGAGGGCACAGGGTCATTGTATTAGAGTGCATGGAGATGTTTTTTTTTGCAGAGGAGCATGTGAGTGAGTGCTCATGCTGCTCCGGCGATGTGTGTGCGCCAGCGGAAAACATCCTGTATAAGAATGAGAAGAATGAAGGTAGCTTGAGCCTCACACTTTTTTGGCACCACATTAGAGCTCTTCAAGCCACACAGGCACACAGGAGCCCAACATCACTGGCTCACCTTCAAAGTGAACGCAGGAATAGTGCCAGCCGGCTGGGAAAAGGCACATCAGCACAAACACAGACAATCAGCATTAGCCCAGGCTAATGGGGAGGACAATGGCGAGTGTAGGGAGGTGTTTACCAGGCCAGCACTCCACTCCACAGGGTGCATGATACGCACTTACTCTCCGACAGGCTTTTTACATTAAAGCACTGCAGATGCTGCTAAAAATGTTGTTTTCGCTCCACTTGCCATCATCAGACCTTTTACTATAGCACTCATGGTGCTTCAAGCACCTGTTTGAAGTTACTGTTATGTATTGGGAGTAATTGCGTGTTTGATACATTAGAGTGTTAAACTGTTTCAGTCACTTAGACATGCTTCTTGGAAATTACAAAGAGAGAGAGAGAGAGAGAGAGAGAGAGAGTGACCACTCTGTCATACGTGAACAAACCACAGCACAAAATTCTTCCTCTGCATTTAACCATTCACCAAGTGAAGCAGTGGGCAGCCAGGAGCACAGCACCTGAGGAGAAGTGTGTGGGGATGGTGTGTTGCTCAAGTGTACCTCAGAGGTGCCTAGCGGTCTTGGGAATCGAACCCATGACTTCCTGATTGCAGAGCAAACGCCCCAACCACTAGGCAACCAGCTGTTCAGAGACAAAGAATAAGGAGAAGAACAGAATAAATAGAAAGAGATAGAGAGGGGAGAAAGAGAAAGAGAAATACAGAGGGAAAGGTCAGAGAGAGGGGGAAAAAAGGAAAAGAATGGGAAAATGAGAAAAAGAAATGGTGAGAGCTCAAGAGAGACATAGTGAGACAGAGAACCTTAGAGAAAGAAAATGGCAAAGAAGTAGAAAAAAAGGAAATAAAAAAGGGAGGGAAGTGGGAAGAAAGAGGAGAAAAATACAAAGATCAAAGTGCAAGAGAGGAGACAAAAAAGGAGACACAAAAAAAGAGTTATTATAACTTGGTGCAAAATGGTGCAAATAAAAAGAAATGGTGCAAAAAAGAAATGGTGCAATAAAGAAACAGAGAAGGAGACATAAAGAATAGCAAGAAAGAGAAGAAGAAATAATAAGAGATGGAGAGGGGAGAAAAATGGAGATAGAGAGAGGAAGAAAGATAACAGGCAAGAGAGACATAGAAACTGGTGAGAACTAGAAAGAGAGAGACATAGTAACAGGGAGAAGGATCCAGAAAAACAATTGTAGATTTAAAAATAATTTTTTAAAAAGGACGACATTTAAAACGGCAAAGAGGGAAAATACAAAAGATAAGGAGGAAGAGAGAAAGAAAGAAGAGAAATAGAGATGGAGAAAAAGAAACTTTGAGACTAAACTAAAAAGAGAGACTTAAAGAAACTGTGTAAAGGATGCAGAAAAACAAATACGAGTAGAAAGCGAAAAAGGAAGGATGAGAGCTAGAAAGGAGTAGTCAGAGCAAAAGGAAAAATTTGAAAAAAGTAAGAGTTGGAAAAAGACGACACTAGAGAAAGGGTAAAAGATGGAAAGAGATAGAGAAGAAAGAGAAAGGGTGTAAGAGAACAAATACAGGGAGAAACAGAGAGGGAGCAAAACTAGAGAGAGCGAGAGGGAGATTTTTGAATGGCACTCAAGAAGCAGTGCAGGTTGCTTTCCTTAGCCCTTGTCTATTTGTGTGTGTGTGTGTGTGTGTGTGTGTGTGTGTGTGTGTGTGTGTGTGTGTGTGCGTGTGTGTGTGTGTGCGATGCACGTGCATCTATCTGCCTGTGCAGGAGCACAATTGCTTTATCTAGAATGGAATTAAAAAGCGACAAGATTGAGCATTGAGCAAGTCCAAGTCATCTTTTGCTCAGTCAGCAAGCGAGGCCAGGCTAAATTTAAAAACAAAAGCCTGTGAAAGGTCTGCCACGTTGCTCTGTGAAACTACGAATTCATTCCACCCAGCCCTTATTTATCAGTATGGACTGATAGTGACCCAGCAGTTTTATGAAGATGTATGCTGCTGTCTGCCTCCATTATTTACTCTCACAAGGACGGAACTCTAGGAATTTGCTTACTGTGCTCAAAGATATACATTCAGAATCTGGTCACGTTGTACCATTTGCTTGATCTGAACATTAGAATCTGAAATAATAGTAGAAGTGGAGAGGAGTTAATGCCAGTTTGCTCTATTATTGTATAGGGCTGGGCAATATGACTGTGTTCGTGATAAATTATGACACAATAGGCACTGATGTTAGATGAGAAGGCCTGGCTCACAATCTCCTTTCCAGTTCATCACAAAGGTGTTGGATGGGGTTGAGGTCAGGGCTCTGTGCAGGTCAATCAAGTTCTTCCACACCGAACCCATCCAGCCACGACTTTGTGGATCTTACTTTGTGCACCGGGGCACAGTCATGCTGAAATACAAAAGCCTCTCCGCCATACTGTGTCCACAAAGTTGGAAGCATGTTGTTGTCCAAAATGTCTTGGTCTGCAGAAAAATTGATATTAGCTGCAGCGTTTATAGTTTTAAACTAGTGCCAAGCAACAGCCCAGCCCAGCACATTCACGTCATAAACCCCCAAACCCACCATCCAGCTCTTGTTTGTTACTGAATTGTGTAACTGAATAAGCTCATATTTTTTCCAATTTCATTCTAAATATTGTGAGAATATTGAATTGCTTTCAGCAGTCTTACCTCGAAATGTGAGTCCTGAATCATCTATCAAACTGAATTGTAAGTTGACTATATTATTCCACCCCATCACACCTGTATTGGTAAAATAAAATGACATACTTATTACATTAATTACATAATTCCATTCTAACGAATAAAGTTAGTTTCAATTTGCATTCAGATTCATAACACACATGACAAAACAAGAAATCAGAAAACAAGACTTTATGCACAAAAATAACATTCAATAAGAGCTCATTACATTTCTTTAAAAATATATATAAGTAGACAGAGAGGGTTGAGTGAACCCAGGCCAGATCATAATGATCATCATAAAGCAACGGTGACGTACTATTTACTCTATATTCACAATTATTCTGCTCTACTTTGGCCTAAATTGCAGTAATTACAGCTTTGATGTATTGTGCTGGGTGGCTCGGTTTCCTCTTACTCTTTTGTACCCTTGCATCCATTTTGTCTGTTGTCAACCAGCAAGTACAAATAAATTATTCCAAATGTACAGATAATATGCTCTAAACAGATACAAAAACAACTACATAGGTCGGGGTTTTTGAACAGCAGAAAAGACCCACACTATGTGGTATCTAGACCTAAAGGCCTCTGTAAATGTACTGACAAAGTTTGCTAGCTTATGGACCCACATAGCTGGCGGATCAAAAAAACTTAAGGAAAGCAGAAAGGAAAGTAAGTCTAATCTAATCCTAACTAATTGGACACATGCTGATTGTAATCAGTATGCTTTACTCAAATACCCTGACCTAAATTATCTGACAAAAAGACAGATTTCTTTACAAACCTGCCTGAAATTCACAAAAGAATTAAGTCTTTGTTCACATGTTTAGATTTTGACACTACAATCTATTGTAATTTATTGTATTTTGATGTTGATGTGGACAATAAAACAAAAAAACAACCCCTCAGTTTAGGCCACACCCACCTCCAAAGCAAATTTGGAATAGAACAGATATATGATATATATGACATATAGATAAGGCATATCTTTATTTTAGGTTTTGCTGTAGGGTTCTGTACCTTCTGGGTGGGAAATAAACTGCAGTACTTGCATGAATGCACTTAAGTATGATTTGTAACAATCTAATGTTCACCACATGTCTATAATATGGGATTTCTGACTTGAAGTGTCTGCTGTTATTACATTTCAAAATAACAAAATCTTTCATTTCTACTCAGTAAACTTCAAAACAGAATCAATGTTCTATAATCTACATCTTTTCTGCTGATCGTGGCTTCAAAAATGTAAAGTGACCAATCCCCATACATAAATATACCAAAGCACAGCACACAATGTGAACAGGACAGTAGGTGGTACCTTGCTCAAAGGGGAGCTCAGTGGTGCCATCGGCAGTCCTGGGATTCAAACTCACAGCCGTCCGATCTCAGGGCCAAGTCCCTAACCACCAGACCACTAGCTGCCCCAAAAATGCCTCAGTATGAATGGTAATTCAACCAACAGCTGACCAGCCATTGTTAAGGAAAGAGTGACCGTGCCACAACACATTCTCCATCAATGGCCTTCATTCTTATTTATTTATTTATTTATAAATTTGTTTATTTTATAACCTGATTATTGTTTCATTGAGAAAACCCCATTTATACATAAATATAAATACCCTTTTGGGCTACTTTTGTTTGAGGTCCTGTACTTTAACATGAGTAAGGTTGAAAAATCTGAGAATATTTTACAGTGCATTTTTACTT
This sequence comes from Clupeocharax schoutedeni, assembly GCA_037974565.1. Taxonomy (NCBI): domain Eukaryota; kingdom Metazoa; phylum Chordata; class Actinopteri; order Characiformes; family Alestidae; genus Clupeocharax; species Clupeocharax schoutedeni. The sequence goes on from JBBPDH010032039.1 coordinate 8,505, forward strand.
GAGCAAGGCATTTGTGTACTTCCAACACTTCTATGGGGGTGTGCATTAGTTTAGCTTTGCTACCGCTGTCTTCCCTTCTGCTAGCTCTGGCTTTTGCTTAAAACAAACCATGTATCCCAGGGACATCACTCTCCATTGCAATCAGATTTGTCAGTGGACTTGTTGAATAAATCCTTGTTTGTGTTAAGAGCACATTCTTCTTGCAGTCTCTCATTAGGTTGGAGCTTTTTGTAGGGCATGTCCAGTAAATAGGTGGAAGCTATTTAAAGGTGTTCACACGTTTGGTGCTAGAAATGCTCCCCGACTGTGAAAGCTCATTTAAGCCCACATAATGATTCCTCAGCATGTTTTCTAGTAATGGACCACACACACTTCACTGGACCAGTGGCTCATAGGGCCAGTTTTCAAAAATCCCACAGGCAGCACACGACATTCACACAGTTCACACAGAAGTCACTCTTTCTCTCCCTCTCTCTCTCTCTCTCTCTCTCTCTCTCTCTCCTTGTTGGGTGAGAAGTAACATTAAGCTCTGTGTTGTAACAGAAACACTTCTGGGCAAATGGTCCTTCTCTGTCATGAGACTTACTGAACATGATTCTTTAATGAACCTATAAATGGTACTCAATAGAACCCTAAAAGGATACACTGTTGTTATTTCAAGGAACCTTTCTGTATAATTCCGAACCATTTTACCATGGATGTAGATATGAGCAGTATGAGCAGCTGTGTTAATAATTATTCTTCCATGCCCACTGCCTCCTTACTCCACCTTTGTGCAGGCCTCAATCCTGCCTTACATTTGTTGTGCAGGAAATTATTATAATAGTTATAGCATTTCCATACACACACCACTGAAAGCACAAATACATAATTCCATGCAATTTGTCATAGAAGTGGCTGTGTGTGTCACTGCTGCATTGTATGGGGATGTAGACTGGCTGTGATATACAGAAGGTCCAAGACCCCTTGATTATTTTTCACAAGCAATGTCCAGTATTTATGATTCAAATGGCAAAGCATTTAATGCACGTAAAGTGTGTAAGTATGTTTTACTGTTCTTCAGACGAGACCCCTATTGAGTGGTCTCTTCCTCTGATCATGTTCTTTCTTCCTCTTGGCTCAGAGACAAAGAAACTTTTCACTTACCCTACCTTTTGAGTGCTGACACTTTTTTTTTCTTTAGTAAAGTCATACAGCACATCTGTGGTGTCAGCCATTGTCTCTACAGAGGGCTCTTTTCAGTGTGCCTTACTGCCAGTCACTGTTTGTGTTTTAGATCTTTATGTCTTCATATATTTCTGTTATATCTTCAGTATATCTTTATGTGGTACCCTGTTGCTATTTTGTACTGTCAGTAGTCAGAAAAATACTACAATCGTTGTACCACAACAATGCTTTTGTACATCCTTTAATCATAGCTGCTACTATGTAGTCTAGGTAGAAGAAATACATTTTGTTCCCTAAAGAGCTATTCAGTAGATTGATATTTTTAAATAAGATATATGAGTGTAAAGAAGAAGGGCTTTTTCCCTCCAATCTGTCCAAAGACCCTTTAGGAATTTCTGTGAGATAAAGGAAGTGGTATTGCCAAATGATAGTTCTGTGAAAAAACTCATTTACATGAAATATTTCCACAAAAATAGATAAAACATCTCAAGTTTCAAGTTTTATTTGTCATATACAGATAACAATGTAGCATCATTACTGTAATGAAATTCTTTAATGAAAGGCTCGTGTTCCCCCAACTTTACATAAGTATATAGTAAATGAAAATAAAAAGTAATAAGAATAAGAATAAAATAAAAATAAAGTAAAATTTAAAAAGTAAACAGTAAACATTTGAGAG
>JBBPDH010032068.1:0-10348 GCA_037974565.1 Clupeocharax schoutedeni
TCGCGTCCCCCGGAAATCCGATAAAATTCAACCAATCAGAGACGACTTCGAGATTCCTGAAGTGTTTCCAGTTAAGTTTAGCATCTGCATCAGACGTTTAGCCAACGTTCCGTGGGTGTGACATCTGAGGCTGAGACTAAGCAAAACCTAACCTCACAGAAATGTTCTCGAGTCCGAATTGCTTAAGTGTTAAGGCTGGCTATGAAAGAAAGGTGCCTGAACACACACTGAATCACGACTTGCTGTGTTCGGGAACTTTGTAGCTGCAGACAGATCAGAGTGCCCATGCTGACCCCTGTTCACCATCGAAAGTGCAGTATTAGGCAGGTGGTTTCGACGTTATGGTCCTCTTTCCTTCTTAAAAATGTCTTTCCTTCCTGAAGACCACAGAGTAAAAAAAACACAGCAACATCTCCAAGCTTTTCCTGCAGGCCACCAACCATTATGCATAATTTCCATTCGTCACTCATTCACTCATCTTTTTTCTCTCTAATATCGCTCCATACATTCTGCCCATGGTCTTCAGTAAAAAGGGAAAAAGGAGAAAAAGTACTTTTAGTCCTCATGCAAGAAAATAAGACTTTTTCCATTTAATTTACAAGTTTTCAACTGAATTTACATAAAATCCTCCCTTGGCATGTGTAGGTGTGTGTCTACTGTAAGAGAGGGTTGAAAGTATGAGCCACAGATCTGCACAGAAATGCCCGGGAAGAAACGTTTTTGGTTCTCTTCAGAATTTCTGTGGAGAAAAAGAAGCGTTCTGAAATTAGAACCTCCACAATTTTATGGAACCAAACAGCTTAGTGTGGAAGTCTGAGAGTGTCTTTGGTGTGTCCTGAACAAGAGCTCGACAGCACCATGACAAACACTGGTCTCTGTGAGGAAATGGAAAAATGGAAATATGAAACCAAAATAAGGAGGTGGAAAAAATGCAAAGTGGCAAAGGAATCAGACACGCACTAAACAAACTGTAGCAGACATGGGACAAAAGCAGTTTGGCTCCTTGACAAGCTCTGGAGATATTTTAGGACATTAAGTACACAAACACCCAGGAGACTTTAAAGTCCATATGCACAACAAACAGTGGGAGATTTTCACTGTTGGAGTCTATATATAAATAACCCCTAAATCTGTCTCAGTATCATCTCTGTTCTGTGTGGAATTTCTTAACACAACAATACAAACTCAATCAACAACAACAACAACAACAACAACATTTAAATAAACATGTTCATTAGGATGAACACTTTAATGCCTCTCTCACAGTACAAAATAGAGCCAGGAGTTTTATTTGCATTATTCAAATTATACACATACACATGCAGACGCACGCACACGCAGACGCACGCACACACACACACACACACACACACACACACACACACAAAAATAATCTTAGGGCCTTAAGATTTGCTTAAATTTAAATAAGGACCTGAAAGTAGTTAAAAGAAAGTTCTTGATTTTACTGATCATAACATTTTCCTGTTTTAAATTGTTCTACGTTCTTTAAATCATATATTCTCAATGGTTTTGGCCACAACTGTTTTCCTTTTCTTTAACATAAACAACCAAATTTTCATCAAGTCAAAATTTCTCCCATCATTGCTCTGATGATCATCTCAGTATAAAAGAAACTAAAAGGTTTAAAGGAACCCCTTCATTCTAGGAACTTAAAAGATGAGATAAGATAAACCTTTATTTGTCCCACAAGTGGGAAATTTGCTTTTGCAAGCAGCAGAAATGAAGAAAACAATAGCGGAATAGTGGAGTGGAATAAAATACTATATCAACAGTACCGCATTAAATGTACTGTATAAAAGTTGTACAGTACATAAAAGGCAAATTTTTGTACTGGCAGCTGGTGGCCTGGTGGTTAGGGTGATGCCCCTGCAGTCAGAAGGTTGTGGGTTCAAATCCCAGGTAGCCTACTTGTCCCCACACACTGCAACCCTTGTTGGTTAAAAAAGGCAGCACAGGGCTGAAACTCACATTACAGGCCCCACGATGCTTCAGATACAGAGTACAAAGGGCCATTATACTTAACAAGGAATTTGCACTCAACAATAAAAACATGCAAAACCACTACAGTACAAATCTACTGAGGCCAGACAAGCAGCTGCTGCCAACTCCAAAACTCACTTCACACGCATGTTCACCTACATCAAAGACAGAGAACAAAGAACAACGAGCCGCCTGTAGAGTTCTGCAGCATTCAAACAGGTGCCAGTGCATGCTTGTGGGTCTAAGTCATCCACAAATCAAAACCCAATTAGACAACAGGGCAAACACTGTCCCATCTTACACGTCTATATATGGAAGGATATGAGTGGGATTTTAAGACTGATACAGATTATAGAGCCTGATACTTAGTGACGCTCTTAGTGATACTATTCTTTATAATTTGGTGGAAAAATTAGAGAAAGAGAGACGGAGAGAGAAAAGAGAGAGAGAGAAAGAGAGTGAGAGTGAAAGAGAGAGAGAGAGAGAGAGAGAGAAGCCCCAGCCATTCAAAATCAAAAAATAAATCTTAAATCTTCTATATCCGTCTTAAAGGCAGAATAACGAAAACATTGAATCTGAGGGAGGCACAGAGGTTGGAAAATGGATTGTAAATATGAATTATGATGAATTCAGAGGTATATTTTTGGAGCACAAACACCACAGTAAATGAAATGAATGGTAAATATAGAATGTAAACCTTTTAAAACTCATCGAGGAATCAGTGTTTTTGATGGTAAGACTGGAAAGATTGAACTTTTGTTGGATTATGTGCATAATTTGATTCATCAACTCCCCCTGTAAAACCCATCTGAAGCTATGATTAACAGTGACACCCCTAATATAGCAAAGCACAACTCTCAGTGCTGTCACTAAGCAGCTTGCTCTGACTGAAGGTGCTGGTGGCAAGTTAAGAGTAAAAATGAGTTGAGACTCAACTCCTGTGAGTGAAAGCTGATCCCTATCATGTTCCACACAGAGGGGCAACACAGCCTAGTCTTGTGTTCGTACCAGAGACAGGACAGAAGCTAGTAATATTTTCCATTTGGGAGAGAAGTCGAAGGTGTAATGTTGCAGGAACTGTAATAAATAACTGGTACTCAGCAGGCAGCAGCCCATTTAAATGACCAGGTTCTGTTAATATAGTCAAACTTTATAAACGGTGTTCGGTGATCAGTGGTGAAAGAAGCATCAGACCGTGATATCTAACGTCAGAATGTTCTAGTTCGTCTCAATTGCGAGATATTGGGATTTATCCGGGATTTGAACATGTCTACTGACGGAAAACAATACATTTTATTTCTACCAGCACTCTATTGTCTACAGAAGTAACTAATACATCACATTTAATTCTGTTTATACTGTGGGACACATCTCCTCACCAGATGTCCTGCTGCTGAAGAGCAGGCTATGGAGGTGGAAAAACATGCTCCAAATGCATGACTACTCAAAAGAATGTTGTGTATACAAAGACATGCATGACATGCTTTTCCAGGATGTAGTGGAAAAAGGCAAAGATGCTTAGCGCGTCAAAACCAAGCTGAGATAGTAACAAAGTCGAGAGTGGTGATAATGTGACCATGCTTTTTTTTTTTTTAACAGCCTAATGAAGGAGTGCTGACAAGAGCAGGACAAGTGTTTATATATGCAGAGCTGGTGCCTTGTCATTTCCTTAAGAGATGCCACAGAGGAAATGGAATTAAGTGCCTCATCACTGACCTCACTTTCATGTTTACTGGCTGCCTTTCGGTAAATATAGTACGATGGCCACCGCTAACGGCTGCAGCGGGAGAATGAAGTATTGAATGTGTTTTTTTTCAGTAAAAATCCTTCCTGAGAGGCTTTTTGCACGATGTTTTCACCAGACATTTTATCAACTCAAGAAATTCACACATATAAACGATTTCACAACACTACAAATTATGGATGCACCGATTGATCGGCCAGTGATCGGAAACGGACGATTTTTGGCCTGATTGGCCGATCACTCACACGTATTGCAGATTTCAGGCTGATCTTTTTTTTTTTATTTATTTGTTTATGCATTACATTTGATTTATTTAAATTTGAAAAGAAAATTTGTTATGAATAAAAGCTTTATATTAAAGAAAATGAGATTTTTGTTTGTATTTGCTGTAGAGCTGCCACTATCATATGTCACTTTTATAAAAGTAACCAGTAAACAGGGAAAGTAACTACCACGTTACATCAAAAAAGTTGAAACCTGTTTTTTTGTGTCGTCATGGACTACATGCAGCAGCAGCAGCTAATTTCCTGTTATCTGGGGGAAAATCGGCATCGGAAAAATCGGTATCGGACGATCACACTTAATAAAAATCGGTAATGAGAATCGGCCAAAAAAATAGCAATCGGTGCATCCTTACTATAAATAAAGTTACGTGTAATTTATTGGAGGAGCCTTTGTTTGTAATGGCAGCTTCGAGAGGTTTCCTGTATGAAGAAACTAATGGCCCGCAGTGTTCAGGTGTGATTGTCTTAAAATCTTGAGAATTCCGGGTGTCCTCTTGTGAACCCTGATCTTTAGTTCCTTCCACAAACGTTCAATTGGATTTACAGCAGGGACTGGCTGGGCCATTCCAGCAACTAGATTTACTTTCTCTGAAGCCATCTGAGTGAAGCCAGCGTCTGGCTGGAAGTCTGCTAGTACCATGAGATGAGAAACAGCCCCACACCACGATGCTTCCACATCACCGTTGTGTTCTTCAGGTGATCTTTCCTCCAAAAATAGTGTGTAGAAATGTTCAGTTTTGGTCTCGTCTAACCAGCCTACGTTTTTTTCCAGGATTTCCAAGGCATGTCCAAAGGCTGTGTAGCCATCTTTAAACATGCTTCAGCAAGGGTTTACTTTAGTAAGGGATGGTGATGTGCGGTTTCTTCCACTTATAGCCCCAGTGGTGGTTACTGGAAGCATGTCTGCAGCCATGTTCTCGAGAGATCATGAGATGTTTCTGTGACGGTTCGATTTAAAAAATGGAAAAACCTTTTAGTTTCGAGTTTGTGTTAAACCAGCTGATATTAATTTGCACAGAGAGGATGTAGAATTACTTTCTCATTTCAGCAGACTTTATATCTATGGACATATGGTGAAGATTTCATGTACGTTTCTTCATTGGAAATATATTAACTGAAAAAAAATGTCACTACATTCAATATTGTATTCAATATTTCCCCGACTGTTGATTAGTAATCAATGTTCTTAAAAAAAATTACAGTGTACTTTACAGTGTACTGTGCCTACACTTTAACGACCGAAAAATTACTGTCAAACAGATAAGCCACCATTAGGTATGCATTGTATCTACATTTACTGTTAATTTTATCAGCTCCACTGACTGAATAGCACTTTGAAGTTACTAATTATAACCTCTAGTACATCTGTATGACCTTTTAGCCACCTATATACCCTTAGAGTATGTGTGTGTGTGTGTGTGTGTGTGTGTGTGTGTGTGTGCCATGCCTAGTCTTCAGAGACCACCGCTGGAATGAAAATAATCCACCTCACCAACAGCGCCCTGTGTCAAAAAAAATGACCATTTATGAAGAACTAGAGGAACAGCACAAACTGTACAGCGTCAGAGGAACTGCACACATACCTTTACACAAGCAAAGCAAACCAACAGGCTATATGTGTCTAATATAAGGCTACAATGTTTAAAAACTCCAATCTTTGCAGTGCACACACGCACAGGTTTACAAGAACATGCCTGCACTTACACTTATTATTGACCACACTGTCACCACAGTCAGACCAGCTATGACTTGATTCTTGCGGTCTGAGCCTGAGTGATCTATTCAGAATTTAATGATCATACTCAGTTTTCCAAATCCCTATCCTACTGCTTACTTATTTCTTTAAAAAAAAAAACCAACAACTTCCTTTCCCTTGATTCTCTATGGCTTATGTATTGTTGGGCAGGTGTTGGCTAGTTATTATGTGTATAGATGCTCTGCAGTATCTCGGTTTAATAGCTGACATGGATTTAAGCTGTTTTTCAGGTAAGAAACTGTCGTGGAATTCTGAAGCGCTGATGTACGTCGCTCTGGATATGAGCGTCAGCTAAATGCTGTAAATGTAAACGGAGCAGATCTCTGTTATGTTAAACTATACAGTATGTTTTAGGCCAAAGCCATTGTTTTCAGAGATTGTCTGGATGGACACGTCATCAAACATCAGAAAGGAGCTGAACATGCAGGAAAAGGACAAGCTAGCAGTTAGACTGATGCCTAAGCTACTGCTGGCCAGCCAACAGACATCACACTGGTCCTAAAGGGTCACAGCAGTTCACTTTTCTTCTTAACTCAGAGATACTGACCTGGACCTGGACTGACCTGAACATAATAAAATCAGAGTTCTTTCAATATAGAGCCTCTGCAAAGATGAAAACACAGCTAAAAATAAACATCTTTGTCCTCTGTGACAAATCTGAGCTTGCTTGGTGTAAAGCAAATGGCCACTGACCTCATTGTCTCTGGAAAAAGCATAGCAGGGGATTTTGTTCACCGGAGCAATTGAGGTCAAGGATATTTCTAGAGCTCTAGTGCTAATAGTTATATGTCTGTTTCTACCAAAATAGCAGGCATAGCACCAATGGAGTAGACATTTGAGCTATAATAAGCCTAGTTTGGGACCCCGTGCATGTCCAGAATAAGCCGACCTACTGTGGAACATTCTGTAATCTTTCAGAATCTATTTACTCCAGCAGTCACTAAACGTGACGAACGCATTTCAGAGCCCTTAAACAAAGGAGATCTTTGTATGAGTACTTCTAAAGTATAGAAAATCACATTAACGCATTAAATACAAGTTTCATTCATATTTTAGTTCATTGCAAATTAGACAGATATTACACCTATTGCATTGCTACATTTATACCTTTATGGTGAGTCCTTAATTCAAACAGGACAATGGATGTTATTTACTGCTGTTCTAGTGTTTCATAATTGCTTACACACCTGTGACCTCCATATCTGAAGTTCATGTACCGAAATAAAAACTACTTTCACTAAAGCACAAGCATAATTCGTCTGTTTTCACACAGACTGCAGTCTCAGCTCAAGATTCACCTACAGCTTTAGTGTAGGGAGCAACAGACCCCCCCATCATTAAAGACAAGCTCATATAATAAACTAATTGTGTAAAACATCCTGCATGTGCAACGTTTGTGAGATCTATTCACATGTAACATGAAATGTGTTCTTTAATCTTTATGGTCTAAAGAAAGAAAACCATGAACAAAATCTGCAAAGTTCATTTCAGCCCCGTCGGCCCGTTTTGTTTGCTGGGGAGGTAAAGCACAGTCTTATTTATTTCTCAACATGACAGTGCACAAAATAATGAAGGCGGCCGTGTGCCTGAAAACACTCCAGTATTGTAGAAATAGTTATGAGGGGATCAGAGGAAACTGCCTGCAGAGGGAAGTGTGTGCATTTGATGTTGATAGAGAATTGACTATCACTGGCTTCTGAGAGGAGAGCATACTTAAGCATTCTTCACAACAAACATCCCAATTTTGCAGCACGAAAAACACAAGAAGAAAAAATAAATACTGCAGACTTTCCGTTGCGGAGTAGCGGCTGCGAAATCTGACTGGAAAAAATCCTCTGAGGCAATCGGGGCTAGTTTTAATATATTGGCTAAATAAGTTTAAATTAAATACAAGTTCTTTGTCAAAACTCTTGTTACACTATTATCATACATTGTCATTGAGGTGAGACATGATGCATATACTCAGCAGTGGACTCAGATTACATGAAATATTAAAATAATTACAGGACGTTTAAAGCTAGCAACTTATCTTGTATAAGACAACGTGTTCTGTATTGAGGATGATATAAGATGCTAATTTATCACTAATAATCCAAACACATCAGTTCAGAATGTCACATAATGTGGGCTCTGTCTAGATGCATAATGTACAAAAATACAAATTACAAATCAGGCCCGTGCAATATTAGCTGCACTATACCACTTTTCATGTCCCATACCGATACTGATATTGATTCCACAATCACTTTAAATCTCAAATGCCTCCCCACCACGGTATATGTATGTGATAAAATCTGAGTTTCTACATTCCTATAGTGCACAATTTGCCTATTGACACATGGCTGAATCACCAGTGGCTCTTTGTCAGACATATTACACACTGGTTGGTCTCAGAAGACCTGTCACTATAATATTTGGGGTTCCCACAGAGGCAGAGTAATTACCAATCAATGGATGCAGCAGGAAAGGCAGAAGGGTGAGGACTATATTGTCTCTGATATTTACTGGGCGAAGTGGGTGTCATTCTGCACCAGCTCCACTGTGATGGAGGGCGGGTCAGGTTTAGAGATGGTGCATTTGGCTTTGCAGGCATGTGCTGAATCAGGTAGCTCAGCAGTGGAACCGTACACAGCAGTGCATGAGCAAAGGGTCAGAGGGTCTGGGCCAGGGTCCTCCTTTTGTGCCCCGTGCCTGTCCACCAGTAATGAGATGGTGGTGACTAAGCGTTGCGGGTCTGGTGTGAGCAGAGGCTGCTGCTTACCTTCAGGGGTCTGGCGGTGAAGACCTCCTCGGGGACCCTGCAGGCGATGAGCGCGTTGGGCTGCTCGCTCACCTGCACCTCTGCGGGGGTCGCGCCCCCCTCCCGTTCTCCCTGCTCGGACTCCTGCATGGTGGATGAAGTTTGCTGCTGCTCTGATGTCATTCGTTCAGAAGGGGCTCGGAGCGGTGGGTTGCGTTCATGCCCTGCTGGTCCGGTCAGAGCCCACCGCAGTGAAGCCGCGCTGCGCGCCACCGGCCTCGAGGACGCGCACCATCACGCGCCTGCAAGAGGGGTTTCAGCAGCGCACGCCTCGATGTTTTGCACGACCACGCCCCCCACACTGTTGTTGTCTGCGTGTAAAATTGTCAAAAGGTCTTCAAACTCATAAAAGCACAGCGTTTTTTATATATTCACCGGAAATTACACCCCCTCCACTGGAAGGAAAACAGGTGATATGACGTTCTGGCTTCCGCTGACGTGCAGACAAGGCAGGCACGTCACACCTTTACATCACTAAGAAAACCAAGGGACAGTCCTGAAATAATCCAGAAACAGTGCTGACATAATCCATAAACAGTGCTGACATAATCCAGAAATAGTCCTGACACAGTCATCAGCCGTGGTCGGAGATTTTTTATGAGTGCTGGTCCATTTTCAGACCGTGTCGGGTGGCGGGGACCTCCGGTCGTGGTCGTGTACTGCCCTCGAGCGGCGATCTTTCTTCATCACACCGCACCGAAGCAGCACTGAAGTGTAGATATCTAAACAGTGGCGCTACATGGACGCAAGAGTCGTAGTAGCAAGTGCAAACAGTTTTAATTGACCCTTAAAACATATTCTGAGACAAACTGTGCACTCATGACATTTTGTGTATTTGTTCCCCTCCTATTCATAATGCATCAGACCATTCAAATTATATACCACTTTGGAAAATAGATAAGATACCACGTAAAAATGTTCAGTTTCTGGGGGTTCATCTTCTATAAACAGCTTTGCCTTTGCCTTTTTAACAACTGCTGACAATAATTTTCCTAATTTACAAATAAACATGTTTTTAAAAGAATAATTTTAAAAGAAATGAGAAATCATCAAAATAAGAGAACTAACGCAGGATTTGAAGAACTTTAATCATTCAAAGAAAACTAATTTATTGTTCTCATTTAAACAAAACGGCAATAATTACATTCTTCTAGTAGTGTTTTGCCATCCAACTGTAATCTATGAAACCTAATATGATTAAAATGTGTGTAATTCTACCATAATTTGCCCCTGAAAATACACATAATTTGAATTAAGTGACCAATATTTTGTGAACAGATCCCTTATTTTTACATTTAAAGTGGATTTATTAGTGTAAAACCCTTTTATCTTAAACATAAGTCATTAATTCAAGAGGTTTTTATTTAAAGGGCAAATTTTAAAAAGGGGAACATTCTATAGTTTTACCCCTTAATTTATATCCAACTCCCTTAATTTGCCTTAATCTGTGCACTTTTCCTCTTAATTTTCCTGATCACCAATCAGTACCTCATAAAGCAAAATGGGGTGCTCTTGTAGGAATTTAACAGACACTGGCATGGGATGGTTATTATACTCAAAGAGATGCTAAATAAATTGCAATGGTCTTTTATTTATTCCAGAGCTGTACATATGTATGCATTTGCATGCTGCTAATGCTAACCGCTGTTGGATGGAAGAATGTAATTATTGCCGTTTTGTTTAAATGGGGCAGTTGGATGGCCTAGTGGTTAAGGCATCCGCCCTGCGACCAGAAAGTCTGGGTTTGATCCCCAAGGCTGCTA
>JBBPDH010032078.1:0-10348 GCA_037974565.1 Clupeocharax schoutedeni
AGGTGTGTAGTCAGGTGTGTGGGGTAGTGTGTAGTGAGGTGTGTGGGGTAGTGTGTAGTGAGGTGAGGTATTGTGGTTTTATTTTTAAGTGTTCAGTGTTGTTGTTTTGCCATCAGTCTGACTGATGGCGGGGAAAAAGCTGTTATAGAATCTTGTTCTGTGTGTGATGATGCTGTCTGCTCTGTTGTGTCTCAGGCTGTATGTACAGTGTTTGTGTTCGAATAGTGAGTGAGCTGGATGTTGTGAGTCCCTGATGATTCCCTCACTGAGAGAAACATTGCACTCTGTAATCTTTTAGTCAAAAAATGGCATACAAGAGAAACAATTTTTCCTATCAATAAGGTACAACAAAATAGTGCAACATATATTTGTATATCTCACATAGTGTGTGCATTTTGTATTTTGTATGCTCGTTTTACACTGAACACATCACCAAGTTAATACCGTATAATATATTGATTAAACCTGAAAAATACCACAATGTAACGTGCAATTCATTTATAGTTTTTCTCTATATTACAAAGGATACCCGGGGAGCAGTGTTTGGGGAAGGTAACTTGCTCAAGGGTACCTCAGTGGTGCCACTCGGAATCCTGGGATACAAACCCACACCCTTCTGATTACAGGGGCAACTCCCTATCCACCAGGGCACCGGCTGTCCATGTCCCATATTATGCATGTCCTGCAGCCCTGCAGCACGGACAGAAAACACTCGTTTGAAAGTCACTGTCTGATTTAATCAATGTGCACAGTGTGCATCTGCAGTGCATAGTTGAACTGTGTATCGAGTGATTGAAAAGGATGATTCAAAAGAATCGGTTCACTACACTGAATCAGTCTTCCCGTGACTACAGTCGAAACGCCAACGCGGCTCGCTTTCAGAGCAGGAGCACGACTTCCGGTAAGATGACGAACATAGGCGGTGACATCACTGCTTACGATATTGATGGTATCTGATCCCAAAACATACTTCACTTTTATTAAAAGAAAATCAGAAAATGCATACATATATATATATTAAAAAACAAACAAAAAAAAAACCAACATACGGACAACGTACCCAACAAACAATATGGACAAAAGTATTGGGACACATCTGTTTCTCAGGCTTTGGGTTGGGCCCCTTAGTTCCAGTGAAGGGTAAATCTTAATGCTTCAGCATACCAAGACATTCTGGACAGCATCATGCTTCCAACTTTGTGGAAAGTTTGGGAAAGAACCTGTTCCATCATGACTGTAACCTGGTGCACAAACCAAGTTTCATAAAGACATGTTTGGGATAAACTGGAAGAGAGGGGACACACTCCATATTACTCTTTTTATTTAATGCAGTATCATTAACTGTTGGTGTAAAGGCAGTCGTCTTTATACACAACAAATTATTCCGTACCTCTCAGGCGCAGTGGATGGATTGCTGTACTGTAAGAGATTATTTAGGGTATCACTGATGTTTCATATGTTTTTTAAGATATAATGCTTATACTTCATACTTCACCTCCCTGAATTTAAGAAGACACAGCGAGCATCAAATGACAGCCCACACTGAGCTCTTTTGATTATGGGAAGATGGGATTTTTTATTTTGGGTCTAGGGGATAATTCCTACACATATACCACATTTAACATCTCCCTCTATAATGGTAAGTTGGTAAGTTGACCACAGTTCTGAGGCTGAGTGTATTAAATGTATGGTATGAGGTAAAATTACATTGACCTAACAATGCAACTTGCAGTGTTGATCAATGATCAACCAAAAATAGGTACAACTTTAACAACATTAACATCTATGTGCCATGTTCTTCCGCAGGGCATAGAACTGCATCCAGTTTAAGGTTCAAAATAGTCTAGTAAGTAGTTTTACCACACACCCTGTGCCACAGGGTCAATTATGAATGAATAGCTTAATTGCTTCACAAATATTTTGTGTAAAACATTTTATTTTTGTTTTTTTTTACATAGCAGAAATTCTGGCTGTAGTAGCTAATCTGCACAGTACCTTCAATCGAACAAAACAGTTCCATAGTTACCTGTTTACTAATCTTTATCAAGACATAAACCCTGCCACTGGAATTTCACAAGTCAGTGTATTTCTTTGTGCTGGTCCCAGGCCGGAGTATATCAGGAGGATCACATCAGGACCAACCAGAAAGATCAAGAGTTCCCATAATACTCGAATGTCTTAGACATACATTAGTTTATATATACAGTCTTACGCCGTGGAGGTCCATGGTTAAACAAAAAAAATCATAAAGAAAAAAAGGGTTCTTTTGCGAAAGTGCTGTTGAACGGCAGCCCTCAACAATGACCAACTCAGCCACAAGGTGGCGCCACGGAGTTCAGTGCCTCAAAAGTGTGGCGCTGCTCTCATAATTTCACCATATTCATTTCCAACCAATAATACACAATATGAGTAAAAGTATTGGGACGCCTTACTATCACATCAACTGAGACTTTACTGATATTACGTTAAAGTACATAAACTTTAATATAGAGATGCCCCCACCTTTTTGCAGCTAGAACAACTTCCACGCTTCTTGGAAGGCTTTCCACAAGATTTTATGCGCTTTTATGGGGTCAGGCACTGCATGAGAAGGCTTGGCTCGCTATCTCCGTTCCAGTTAATCACAAAAAATAGGTGGGTCCCAATACTTTTGTCCACATAGTGGATCAATACGCATACAACATGTGCACCTTAATGACATAATTAAAACACACTACAAATGTTATGCATTTATAAAGAATTACTTCGAAGTTGATTTATGTAAAATTCACCATTCATCTATAAAATAATAAACAGTCACAGTGACAATAATCTAAACCAGGTGTGTTGGCTAATAGTTTTTAAAAGGAAACTAACACAAATTTATCACACGAATCATTCAGGAATAATCTGTCTGACACCCAAGACGTAGTTTTATTACAAAGAAATTGGCACTAATGCGCACTTAAATTATATTATTATATTAAATTATATTATTATTATTATTATTATTATTATTATTATATATAAATATTTTCAGCTTGATCTCTGTTCCATTATAATAAACAAACTCAGGAAATGCAACAGTAAATTACAGGTTATAATTGCTTCATATCACTTTAAATGAGTACTGTTTAATCAGATCACTCTGAGAGGCGTCACCCTCTTTAAGGGTTGTGAGAGGTGACTTACTAATAAACAGAGCTTGGGGGTAAAATAACTCAACCTGGTAGAGGCCACAACATCTAGACAACCTCACCTGGCCATGTGGTCTCCTCATACACTTTTTAGAGACGCCGTCATCGATACCTGTTTAACTCCTGACTTGGCGGCTCGTCCGGTCAGACAACATTCCGTGTGACAGCGTGTTCAGCCTCAAAACCAGCTGCACTGGAGAGTCAGTAGGAGCTCCTGCTTTTTCTGATGAGCAGATCGGACCTTTCAGGCCAGTGATGGACGAGGAGGAGACGCGGGACAGCGAGTGTCCTGTTTGCTACGAGAGTCTGGAGGACAGTGTCAGGACGCTGAGCTGTGGACACGCGTTCTGCCATGATTGCCTGGTCCGGACCCTCGTCTCTGTCAGTGAGGAAGGGACGGTATCCAGAGACAACATCGTGTGCCCCGTGTGCAGACACGTTACATTCATCACCAGACTCCAGGGACTCGTGGGACGGAGTGGAGAGAAGGAGCAGAAGATCTTGGAGGTGCCCTCGACACGCTCAGCCACCCCACACGCCGGCCGCTTTCGCTGGACACGCACTTTTGCGCGATGGCTCTCTTCCAGACTGAGCCGTCAAAGGCTGGTCTGTCCCAAAGACTCCCTGCAGGTCTTCATCATCAGCGACCTGGGACGCCCCATGGGCGCGGAGGATGTCATCGACATTGGGACACACGCAGTGATTCACGAAAACACCAGTGGCCACGGCTGGACCCTGTGCAAGACCTCCCACTGCCTGCTCATCCTCTTAGTAGCCTTCACCTTGTTGGCATTGGTCGCTGCAACCCTGCCATGGGTTCTGTTGGCGTAAAGCGTCAGGGATCTGATGGGTTCTGTTAACTTAATGTGTGAAGGGGTTCATGGACCTGGTCCTTAAATCACCACTTTCATGTACTCAAGTTATTGCAAAATGCATGGAAACAGTGTAACTCATATCCCACATTATGGGGTTGTTGAGCCCATTTCTAGAACAAATGTGCATGTTTTCTGGACATGGACTGGACTTAATGGAAATGTCATTTTTGAAATACTACAGAAAAACTTCCTTAGTCTAAGATTAAGTTTAATCTTGTCCTGGAAAGTGGGTCCCAAAACTTATTTTCTATTCTTTTTCCCTGAAAATAAGTGAAATTATACTAGGGGTCCATTGATTCTCAAAAAGATCATGTTATACAAGCTAAATGTTCAGAGATGGGTGAAAAATCTTACTTGTTTTACTGCAAGAGGACATTATAATGACAACTAGTTGTTATGATGCCTACATTTCATATGCTTTAACTTGCAAAGACTTGACATTTGTTGCCATGTAGGAGGGCTCTGTGGTCCACATTGACTGTGAAACCTTCTACATTCCACCCCAGCCTGGGCTATGGTGGTTCCAATATATGAGGATCTGCCCTCGGTTCTTAAAGCAAAGAGGAGCTGATTTGAAACGGATTAGACAGCAAGTTGTGCCTGGGAGTGCCTCTTTCACCAAATTATTCATGTGAAGGAAGGATCGTTTGAACAAGCAGGGCCAGCAAGAGAAGACGAGCTTGGCAGGATACCCGATGATTTGAAAGGGGAGATGTTTCTGGGATGAAGTTACAGCACTTCTGATGGACGAATCAGAGCGAGTCGATCTGGAGAAGAGCGGTTGATGTTTTTCTTTTTTTCCGCTTGAATACCTGTGTGGAGCTCCTTTTTTCCTCTTTGGGCACACCCATGCTCTTCAAGCACTTCTTGTCCCACAGGTTAGAAAACTAAACTTCCCCCTCCTCCCACCTCACCTACTGACCACAGCTGGGTGAGACAATCGAGATACTATCTGAGCATATATATATATAAATATAGTGCTGTGGTAAAGTTTTAGGCACCTGAGAAATTTATGCTTAGAAGCTGTTTACTGCTGGGCAGTGGTGTTAAGTTAGTGTTAAAACACATACATTACAACAAATACAAACAACATTAATACAGTAAATGGTGGTTTTATGTGTGGCGAAGTGTTCGCTGAACCATTTCCAGACCTCTTTCCTCACGGAAGCCCCTGAGGGCTTGTTATGTTATGTGTTGATTGGGGCAGCAGGTAGCATAGTCGTTAGGGCGTTCGTCCTGCGATCAGAAAGTCCAGGTTCGAATCCTAAGACCGCTAGGCACCACTGAGGTACCCTGAACTAGGTACCATCCCCATGCACTGCTCCCCAGGCGCCGTGTTCATGGCTGCCCCCTGCTTCACTTGGTGAATGGGTTAAATGCAGAGGTTGAATTGTGTGTTCATGTATGACTGAATGATCACCTTCACTTAAGACTGATATATATGTAAAAGCTATCCAGGCCAAAACACTCCTTGTAACTTCATCATGGGTGGGGCTGAACTGTTGCAAGCTGAATAGGCGGATGTAAGGAATGGCGATTATGAAAACACGATTATTGAAGAATGAAAGGGGAATTTGGTGGCTTGATAAAGTCTCTGACTGGACACTTTATTATAAGGGCTTTGGTATATTGGAATGTGTTGTGTGGTTGCCCTTCATGCAGTTCAGCAGCACATACTGGGTACAGAGGTAAATATTTGTTCAAGAATCAAGGCTCCAGCATTTCCGGTTCACCAAATTCCCAAACAATTGAAAAGACTTGATGGAGGTAAAGACCCTCAAGTATAATTAGCCACTGGGACCAATCTTGAGTAATGTTAACTGGACACATTGGCCAGCACTGGAGCAGTGGAAGAAGCTTAGTTCCAGGGTTCTGCCACCACTACTGTGAAGTGGAAAAACAATTCAGAAGATACAGCAGTCCTCCGAACAGTCCGGCCTTCCCAATAGTGCCAGACTAAGTCTTGCTCTGTTCTGAGATCTTTTTTTGTGCTACATTTAGATAAAAGGTGACTGAATATCTCTAGCAGTGGACAACCTCTCCACAAAAATGTAACGTCTGCCAAAATCATGTAGAAACAAATTCACTCTTAGATACACTATATGAACAAAAGAACTGGGACACCTGACCATTACACACTTTAACGACATTGCATTGGCCATCCTTTGCAGAAGACCACCCAAAGTCGCCGGTGTCAGGATGGCCGAGTGGTGTAAGGCGCCAGACTCAAGGTTCACACCTTCCTCGGAAATGAGGCTTCTGGTCTCCGAATGGAGGCGTGGGTTCGAATCCCACTTCTGACAGGAAAAATTGGGGTTTAGTGTTTAGGAAGTAACATTGGGCAATATACTGTCCGCACATACTGCTTCTCTTGGTGAAAGTTGTAATAGGGTTAAATGACAAGTAAGAATTCTTCAAAGGGCGTGCTGTGCTGTGGTGTGCTGTGGTGGGTTCACTCGTGACTTTAAAAAGGCTATTTTACTTTACACTTCACTTCAATTAATTTGTAACAACTCCTACTTTCATGTCAATCAGAGTGTACTGCTGTATCTTCTGAAATGTTTTCTCACTGCACAGCGCTGGAACCTTTGGTAGCAGAACCCTCAAACTGTGCTTCTTTCACTAGACACTGGTGTATTTCCCCATATTGGGAGCGAACTCTTATAATAGTCTCTGTCTTCCTCTTGTGGTTCTTTATTAAACTGCACCCTTCTTCTCATGCTGTTCTCCATTCTTCCTTTAAGTCTGCTAAAATCATACAATGACATTTTCAGATACCTGCCTCAGTTTTCTGTGTATGCATAGAAATATGCTCATTTCAGGTTTTCACAAATCATAATAAAAATAATAATTTGCAGACTAATGTATGCCCATGTGGACAAGCAGGTCGTCCTGCAGAGGATCTTCTTGGATCCAGGCCTACAGAAAGTCTGTAAACTTCTCCAGATGAGCTTAGATTTATGTTAATGACTTTTACAAGTGTTCAATGTCTGTGCGTATTCTTGAAAAGCAAAAAAAGAATGTCATGTTAACCTGGGTAATGGGTAACACACAATTAGAAATCAATGCTATAAGAAAACAATACTATTTGAAATAGTAGTGCTAGCAGAAATGAACAGTATTGTAGTATTGCAGTGTTTTTTTCTTCTTCTTGTTTTTGAACAGTTGTTAGTAAGTTTTGACATTTATGACCTAAACTGAAGGTCTAGCTGTAATAGTCGTGCTTTCGCAGTTATATTATGAAGCCAAAACACTGGACTGATGGCTACGCAGTAGTACACAAAGGGAAGTGGGGCAGAGAGTGTGAGGGTGAAAATGAACTAACAGGATGAAAAGCTCAAAGCCTCACCCTGAGATGAGGTTTGTGGAATGAGATTAGGTCACACAGGTTGAAGAAAAAAGACGTGCATCAGAGCTATCCTGAGGTGTAAACCTCATTACCATCCCAGCCAACGGAACGCATCAGACTTAAGTGTCAATACGTAGATTAGATTTACCCTGGGACATCATCTGTTTGGTCATGGCATCCTCAGAGTAAAAAGTTATTGCACTAAAGCACATTTTAAGAATATTAACAAAATAAAATCCACATTAATTTAGTCATTTGATTAAACGTAACATTAGCCATGTAGGAAAATACAAGCAAGAACAGCTAGTCCGTTATTAAAATAAAATGCACAATATAAACATTTTAGAGGCATAGCATTAGCTAGAAAACAATGGTGAATTAAGCCATGTGGTAAACCAACCTTTATTTTTTACCATTGTGTAGACTTAGCATTTACACTGTAGGCTAAAAACATGACTATATCTGAAAATTTCGGCCAAAAACCTGAGGTAGACTGCTAGAAACATGATGCTAATCTGACAGCAGGCTATGGTAGGAAGCTAAAGGTGTCAGTCAAAGATTCTTTTTCTGCAAGATTTGTTTTTTTGGCAAAAAGCCAATAAGCAAATGAAATCCATTAACCAGTAATCACCACAAGAAAGAAGTGAGGCTTTTTTGGACTGATAACGATATGCATTTATTTTGCAAAGGTACTAGAAAAATAGATATATGTACTGTATAGAAATATTACCAAGGATATTAAAAGACATGAGCGTCCTTCTACTTCCACTAACAGTCCTCCCACTAAAAGTACAATCTGTCACAGCCAGGTCGTTATCATATGTCCATACGTCTAAAACTGATTGCGCATGTTGTCCGTACACATTTACTTAACTGTGCTTTAAAACAAAGTCTCTTAAAAGATGAAGAACCATTTGAGGGTCTTTGGATGGGAACCAGTTTTGGTGCCAGTTGAGGTTTCGTTGAAGGTTTTGTGAAAGACATGGTGCTGCTCTTCCTGAACCCTCTGAAACGGGTTTGCTACAGAACCCACGAATCCATTCAAAATCCCCCCAGGAACTCTTCTTATTAAGAGTGTGGCCAGTGAAGGGCCACTGCTATGTAATAATGCAGCCTCCCTTCTCCTTGAAGGGGTTCTTGTCCTCAGGAACTCCTTTGATCAATGGGTCTTCCCCAGACTGGGCCTCGACGAAGGAAATAATCTCAGCAGCAGTTGTAGAAACCTGAAAGAAAGCATTTCAGAGAGCTGAGGTCATGTTGTTATGAGAGCTTTTCGGATCTTGACCCACATTCTTTTAATTTTATTAACTTATTTTTTAACTTATTTTCGGATATTAATATCATTTTGGATATTAATATTTTTAGAAGATGCAGAAGTAGATACTCACTGCAGTCCTGGATGTGTTGACCTCTATCTTCAACTGGTCCAGCTCCATCTTCATGATATCCTTATCCGACATGTCCCGAGCCATCTTGGCTGTCAACAGAAATGACTATAAGTTTAGAAACCAAGCAGTGTAAGTTCAACGTGTGTGAATGTACCATTTGCATCTTTGGACAGTGTAGTGAGGTTTGAGACTTCATAAGTTATGATGCTTTTCACCATGAATGATATTATCAAGATAATACCAGTGGGACTCAAACACACACTTTAGAGAAAGGGAGAAGAGTCAAACACACACTGACCCGTTCATAGGGCTAAATGTGGCCAGCGTCACAGATTGTCAGATGTCAAATCCATCCATCCTTATCACCATCCAACCATTCATCCATCCATCTATGCATCTATACATTCATTCATACCTCCATCCATTCTTTTATCCATCCATCTATCTATCCAGTCATCCATACATCCCTCCATACATCTCTTACCTGCTGAATGGTGGGACACCCAGCAGAGAAATGTTCTGATGTCCCCTAGGAGATCATCAGCAGTTCCTCCACCCTTCTCCTTAGCAGACTGAGCTCCTCTCCCTCGTTTTTCTCCTCTTCATCTCACGTCCAGCTTTTTGGGCTGATCCTGGTGGGGATTGGCCTCTGATGTCATCAATCCCACTTGATCTCATTAGCTGAATAAGAGGAAGTAGGATGGCTCCAAGGGGGACGACCTCTAAAGTCCATTTGGACAGTGGGAGAAGAAGGACAGATGAGGAAGCTAACAGTGAAGGTCAAACTGCTTTTGGTTTTCATGAATACAGCAAGAGCAAATCGGGCATTTTCTAGAACGGCATTGATGTGGCGTAACTTCAAGTGTTCTGATCAAAACTGGCCTGTTGTCTCCTCTTCCGGCTCAGTCTGGTTGTAGATACGTGTATAAAACGCAACTAATCTGCTTGATTTAATCAAGAGCACAGGTTTCAGATAATCAGCAAGTAGCTGTAACACAAAGTGTTATATGTGTCTGGAATGATGATCAGAGCTATAGAAAAGAAAGCAGAAAACACTAACTTATAATAGAATTGGAAATAGAAAGAGGAAATGCATTGGATGCCAAGTCAACACTTTGACCTCATTGTCATGTTCCTAAAGCCATTCCAAGGTTTTCAGAGTGTCAGGCCACATTATCCTGGTTTATCCTGACTTTAGAGAACACAGTTGCCATGAACTTGTGTACTTAAGCAGCAACAATGTTTGGGCTGGTGGTACATGACCAGTGTTGGGGCTAGTTAAAAAGTAATATATTACATATTACATATTACTCTCAAAAATAGTAATGCCTTACTTTACTTTATTACTCACTAGAGAAAGTAACTAGTTATATTACTAGTTATATTACTAGTTACATTTTTTTTCTTAATTACTCTAGAATTGCCTGAGATGCAATTATTATTTATTTCCTCCGGGATAAATAAAGTTTTCTGATTCTGAGACGGAGGGAGAACATACAAAGGAGGAGTGTTCTTTAGGGTCTTTATTACGCCAACAACAGACTGGCACTGTCTAACACA
>JBBPDH010032121.1:0-10346 GCA_037974565.1 Clupeocharax schoutedeni
TCCTCTTCAATATAGATATGAAGTTTGTTCTTATCTTATAACATTTAGAAAAACGAACCACTGTAAACTCTGAATTGATTGCATGTATCCGAATGTATATCTACAAACAAGTATTTATTGGGAGCTGTTTGGTTGGTGCTTAATAATCTAGCTGTTAATAAGTCTATTTTTTCTGCAAGAACCCACACTAAACTGATATTTGTATGATTAAATGTCACAAATATAAGAATATCTATTAAATTTCATCCCAGTCCTTCCTTCTGACACCTTAGACACCTCACTTCTACAGCCTTAGACGAGCTAATGGGGCCAATAACAAATAAAAGCCTCACATCTAGTGGATCACTAACAACAAAGGGCCAGTGCTACTGCAGGTTTTCATTCTGAACAAACAGACTTAGTTTCAGTCTTTAAACAGATGATAAGCAGGTTTTCATGGGATCCATAAAGATTTTGATTCTGATTCTGATGTGTGCCACAGCTTTTTTGGAACAGAAACCTGCAGCCACACCAGCACACTGCAGATTAAACTGGATATCCATACCATGAAGCATGTACTGATAGGTTCAAAAGTACTAAAAGTGACAAGTAGTTACTATGTACAAGGAGATGAGGAAGTAATGACCTTCCCATAGTGTTAAAGAGTTGAGGCTGATCCTGCGTCAGCACTGCTATTCTGTCTCTTCCTCTCTTTCTCTCTGTCACCTTTCTTTTCTTACTCATTGTTCTTTGTTCTCTGCAGCCACCCTTTTTCTTTTCCTGTGTGGTTGGTGAGAACTTAAACTGATTCTCTCTCTCTCTCTCTCTCTCTCTCTCTCCCTCTTAATCTCTCTCTCTCGCTCGCTCTCTCTCGCTCTCTTTCCAAAAAATGTTGTAGTTTCACAGTGTTTCATAAGCAATGGCTAAAATACATGTACACATATGTGTGTGACCATTTCAGATTAAATCCTTGTGTTTCTCTCAACCTGCAGTTCCACTATAACGACATACTCTGATGCTTCAGATGACATTTACAATCTGCTAGCTCAGACAAATGGAAATCACGCCTCAGTGTGAAGCTCAAACATTCAGTACATCCAAAATTAGCAACTGTGTTTTACACTTTCTTCAACAAATCCATAACAGACTCAGTGTTGAATTAGTTTGATCTGTGTTGATGCATGATAGAGACTAAGACGTACCCTTCTAGTTACACTGCTTCACCTACCATTGCTCTCTCTCTCTCTCTCTCTCTCTCGCTCTCTCTCACACTCACTCTCTCTGACTATCTGTCTATCTCTGTGACTCTCTCACACACACATACACATTCACACAAGCGGTGGATGCATTTATGAAGCGCTGCTGTACTCCAACTTCCTGTCTGTGAAGATGGACTTCGACTATCAAAAAATTAAAGGTCAGCTATCTCTTTTTCTATAGACAACCTAAAATAACAATTACAGAATCATTATTTACACTCTCAGCAAGACACAACCTTCTTTCTTTACGAACTTCAGAAACTGCATACGTGCCGGTTCTTGCTCCCAAGTGTGAAATCTTGTATAAGGGGTCTATATGACTATATGCTGTAGTCTATCATATGTTTTTAAACATTATTAAAATGCCATATATGAACTCTATCCATATTACAATCTTGTATTATTATGTACAGATTGTTTAATAACTATATGAACTATCTTTTAGTGTATACAGTATTGAAACATTTCAAAGACTCTTCGTTAGCATTACAGTACATGTCCTTTCATTTTTTGAGCTTAATCTTTCGAGAATGCTCTGGACATGTTGCTGCTGTGGTTAAAGACAGCCTTTGTAGTTCCGCTTGTCAGGCCATGTTCATCTCCGTAAGTGTGACTTATCAGCATCGTTCTAAAAATAGGACTAAAACAGGACTGGTGTTGACGAAGAAATTGTGATACATCTAAAATGATAGGCTTTTAGTGTAATTCAGTATCTGAATCAATATTATATTGTTGCTGTCTATTCATAATCTTACCCCAAATGTTGTCATGTTTCATGCAAATAAACCAACAAAATAAAATATTGGAACAAATCAGGAAATATGAATTTGTTTACATATGGACAGTAGCAGTAATTGTAAAGTGACACAAATGGGTTTTATGAAGTAAGTTTTATACAGACATTAAAGTAATACTGTAACATTTGTAAAACTGTTATGAAGCATCATTCCTAAGTCGTGGAGTATACAGGTCAGTTCTATCAAAAATTTGATGGCCGCAAATGCAAGTGATCATTTTCATACAAGTTTTTCCATGGAATTATGTTTTTTTAAAAACTGCTCGTTTTTTTTTTAAAAAAGTATGCGTTCCCTTTTTGTTATATGGGTATAAATATTCTAGATTTGAAATGTACATAAGAATCAAAAGTAAAATTTGAATTGTTGTTATGTTTTATTTTTTTTGATGAGCATCGTCTATAAATGAGAGCTGTGTAACAGAGATAAGTTTGGGCTATTTGGGTGTGGTTTTTGTCTTGGAACTCAAGTGCAAAAGTAAAGAAGCAAAATTTAGACACTAAATTGGTTTTGTTAAAAATCTGGTGAGAGTGAAAAATCCTATGAATTAGATTTTTTACTGAAGTATTCATTTAACCAGACCTCTGCCTAATTGAAATGCCTTAACTTGGGATGCCTCATAATGGTCTCATGAATGAAACTAACGTCAACTAATGTCAACACAGTGTCATTTACTTGATAAACCTTATATCTTACAATAAATGGTATAAGCAGCAAATAAAAACTCAAATATTGCTTTATAAATACAGTACAGTGTTTAGTGCTTAGACATGATCCTTCTGCTACTAGAATATTGAATGCAAATCGAAACACCTTCCAAAAATGTAATTGTGCCACAGTTTCAGTGCAATATCTATCAAAAATTTGATGTGTACCATTTTGTTTTGTGTCCAGATGCTGAAGCCCTTCGGAGGGAAGAACGACTCAACTCACATCCAATCCAAATGCCCAGGCCCATGCCTCGTTCATCTATTGCCCCAGAATCCCAACCCACCACTCGGAAGCCTCCTGTCAAACCCAGGCGCAGCATAAAATGCCGTCCTGCTGCACAGCCAGGGGCCCAAGCCCAACAGTCTAATATCCAGACCAGTCACAAGGAGAACGACGGCACTACAGCGCAGGCACACATCAGTATTTCAAGCGAACATGTAAGTTCTACGGTTAAAGAAGTTATTCATGTTAAAGTAATGTCTGGAGTCTGAGGTGTTTTCTTCTGCTTCTGCACTGGAGCTGTAAGGCTAGTGTATTGAGCTAGCAATGGAAGCTTGTAACCACCACACATTACCATCATGCAAACTGCATCACAGAATCACACACACACACACACACACCCGCACACACACACACACACACACACACACACACACACACACACACACACACACATGCTCTCATACTTGCTTCTGTGGTTATAATACTTTGGCATAGTGTTATATATAAAATGTAACATATCTTTATTGGTAAAAGTGCATATCTTTGTTAATATTAAAGGCATGATAACATTATTGGTATAAGAGATCTTTTTATCCAAAAGTGGGTTGAGTTTCGATGTGGTTACGATTACTTTACAAGTAATTAATCTAAGTGCGTTTTCATCGCACATAATGCTACCAGCCATTTAGTTCCAGAAATGTTGTACACGCCATCTATTTAAAGGCATATAACATCACCTACTCTCGGTTTTCTACATTACATCACTGGGTCCTGATCCTAGTAACAGTGTACTGTGTTTCAAACAGTGTTTGAATTGCAGGACTGCTAGTGGCACTACTGAGGTACCCTTGAACAAGGTATTGCCTCTACACACTGCTCCCTGAATGCTGTCCCATCGCTGGCTGAGTTAAATGCAGAGAAAGAACTCCATACTGTGTGGTGTTTTCATGTGTATAAGGTGCCACTTTCGACTGAGCTAGCTCTTTAACAAGCTCTTTCTGAATGATAGGTGTGTTTGAGCAGTGTCTGGCTTATAAGCCATTGGTCTAAGGCCTCATTCACAGCTGGTGTTTACAGGTATGCTGGGACAGTGCAGGGGAGTGATTGTTAGCTACCGTCACGTTTGCAGATATGGCAGCGCAGTGGCGCTACCCTCTGTGCCTCACTGTCAGCAAACACTACTTAAAAACAGCTATATTATATTAGTTGGAGGATACTTTTTTAGAGAAGGGAGAGCATCCCTGTGCATCCTCCTATGAACCACACCCTGTATTTTTATCAGTCGAAGGAGGTGACGTTAGAGAAGAGAGGGAATATTCCAAGACTGCATTTGGGAGCCATTCAGTACATGAATAATCCGAGTAAACCGTGGTGTGTTTACGTTTTTAAAAAGCACTGTGGTGTATTTGTCTTTCAGGAAGTAGTGAAGCGGATTGCTCCCTCTCAGGTGCTTGGTCCTGCAGGGCCTCTGGAGGCGCAGACTCCCTCTCTGCGGGCTCACATCCTGTTGTGGTTTCAGAGAACTCAGCTACCGCGGCTTCAGAAACCCGGA
Source organism: Clupeocharax schoutedeni (assembly GCA_037974565.1). NCBI lineage: Eukaryota > Metazoa > Chordata > Actinopteri > Characiformes > Alestidae > Clupeocharax > Clupeocharax schoutedeni. The sequence continues at coordinate 4,518 of JBBPDH010032121.1, forward strand.
TGCCCGTTGCCATGCTGGCTCCATGGCTTTGCCACGCGGAGGTTCTCTCTCTCTTCTTCCCTTCTCAGACACACATACAAACAAACACAAAGGCACTTCCTCCAAGTGTACATGCTGCCACCTTTACAGGTGCACAACCACACGTGCGCACATACACATCCGCCTGACATCATTTAGTGGAAGATATCCTATTTTTGACAAGTGCTCAAGATGCTACTTCTCTTACTCACTGTCTGTCAGGGAGGCAGAGCTGCTACTGCAGGACAAGCAGCAGGGCTGTTTCCTGTTGAGGCTCAGCGAGTCAAAAGTCGGTTTTGTGCTGTCTTACAGGTATGCAACCGTACAAACCAAAGTTGCACACTGCACACACTCATATTTACACTCTCTAAAGCAGTGGTTCCTAACCTTTTTTCCTTGAAGGCCCCCTTGCCTGTGTCCAAGCCGCCCCCAGACCCCAAATCCTACCCGCATAGACGAACAAAAAGAACAAAGTGATTGATTACAAACTTTCATTTGTAAAACATAAACAGCAGTTGTAGGGTTTTGTTTATACTCCTACACACACACACACACACACACACACACACACACACACACACACACACACACACACACACATAGACACACACACACACACCTCACATGAGGAATAACAATAGCCTTTCAAAAATGTGTCAGCCTAGGCCTATACATACATTAACAGGGGACGTCTGTTGATATTCACAGGCACATCATGTCAACACCTGTTATTACATTAATATCAAACATCAATAGCAATAAACAAGTTGTTTTTTTTAAACAAACAATTTTTTAATGTGTACAAATATAATTTTGGTAACTTCAGTGCAGACAAAATGCGATCTGTAGCGCTCCTCTAAGCGGGGCGCAGACCCCAGGTTGGGAACCACTGCTCTAAAGTGTCGTCTTATTCCAGAGGGGCAGACAGGTGCCGTCACTTCATTATCGAGGAAGAAAGTGAAGTGTCCGGACTGAACGGGCAGTATGTCATTGCTGGTGAGCAGAGCAGGCACTGCAGTCTGGAAGAGCTGATCAGCTACTACACTTGCAATCCAGTGGGGCCCTTCAATGAAACACTCACTGTGCCCTGTGTGCAGGTACGGTTCACACAGAGTCTGTCATACATTCTCCTCTCATTTCCATTGATGAGTCATTCTGTGATTTTGCTTTCTGAGGTTAACAGACATTAGTCCATCTGTTCCTCTGGATCGTTTCTTACCCCCATTGTTAGGACCCGCAGGACAGTGTTACTGCTGCACATGATCCAGGACCTAAATAATACCAGCTCACTGAAACCATGTAAGGGGAGGGGAGGGGAGGATGTACAAAGAGCATGTAGATGGTCAGTTAAGCTGATAAAATAGACAATGAGCACAGATTCAAGGAATCCTGAAAGTGCATATCTTCAAAGTGTGTTCACCCATGCCGTATTTTTTCATGTAACATGAACTTACTGGATACATGGCTGCTAACAAAACAGAGGACATCCCTTCAAGCCCTCAGTAGATAGATCTCAAATTTGGGGTCTATTCTCCACATGATATCTTTACAGAACTGCATAATGGAACACACTTTTCCCACAATTGTATTCATTTTAAATTGATGGAGTAAAACTGGTAACCGTTCATTAACCTTCTTGATGCAGCTTTGATCAAATATTTGTATTTTTAATCAGAATCAGAATCAGAAAACTTTATTTATCCCGAAGGAAATTGTTTAAGATACGTCTGTGCAGCTTACTTCCATATATTCTAGCTTGTTTCTTCAGAATAGTGGCTACTAATTACATTTTGCAGCAAATACTATTAAAGCACCCATATCATGGAAATGTTCATACATTTGCTTGCATTTTTGAAAAATAAATAAGTCTGATGTGAAATTGTCATTTTGTGAAGCTTTCAAAATGCACGGCTCAATCCACAGGTCTTTTGGTCAATAAATGAAACCTAACCTGCTAAAATAGTTTATTTTAAAAGGAACTAATTTTATGACATTATAAAAACCATTTGACCTGAGGTTATTTACACAGGTCAGCTTTTTTTTGGTTTAATTTAATGGAAAGAAGAGACGTTGGAAAATGATCATACAAAAAAGTCTTTTTTCTGTAAACCACACAAACTTCATAAGTCGAGCTGAAAGAAAACAATAAAATATGAGGATAATAATTTTTCCAACCAATTGTATTATTTTTTGTAATCATGGATTAAGACAATAAGAGCTGGATTATTTATTGACCCAAAAGAGTATACCACGGTACTCACAGTCATAGATATAACATTTGCTTTTGACAATATTCTTCCAGTCCAGCAGCACTGATGACATAGCAAAGCTGGGAGTGGCGAGTGAAGTAGGAAGATCAGATGAAAGTGGGCAGATGACAGAATGTCCTACACAGTCTGTCCCAGTGTGTCCTGCTACAGGATCTGCAAGTCAAGACGCTATCGTTTCCTCCGATTCTGCGCAGTACGCCGTGGTGAGGAAGGTCCTGAAGAAGTCTCATTCTCTCTCCGAGTGCCCAAGAGCCTCTGACACAATGCATCCCGGCCAAGAGGTAAAAAAATGTAACTTAAACAGAACTATTATCCACAATTATATGACCAAATATTCCTCACTGCTCATGGTAAAAATATGTTATAGACAGACTACCAGCAGGTATCCTTTGCTGTTGTTAGCTTAAAAGATATTCAGACTCTTCTCCTTGCAATGATGAATGTATTTAACAGAGCTTTTATATGTAACTTTGCAAAAACAGTGAATTCATATTGTTTGCTTGTTTCTCCAGAAAAGTGGAATCCTCCCAACTTTCAGTGTCCGTTAATGCACCATTACTACTGGATATAAAACTTTGACACAGTGTAAATTGCTGGTCTTTACAAAAAATAAAAGATAAAAAAGGAAATGCAATATTTTGTTTAGGTAGTATTAATATGGAAACAATATTTTAAGATAAAGCAACAGCCAGCACAATGGCTACTGGAACCTAGTAACGTTTTTTCTTAGTTTGATTCATTAGATGTAAAATAACTCTGTTCTTTTTGAGTCACTGACACTGACCACTTCCTAAAGTTTTTACTAATTTAACACACTTGATTCATTTCATCATGAGCTTCAGCAAAACTGCAATGAATCTAAACACATGAAGAAAAATTTCTTAGGGCAGTTACTACAGACATTTAGGGCCGGTTTCCCAGACAGGGATTAAGCCTAGTCTTGGACTACCCTTTCCTTTTCAATTGAAAATCTCCATTCACAGAACTACTTAATCCAGGACTAGGCTTAATCCCGTTATGGGAAACAGACCCCTAGTGAAACCTCTACATGTATATTGTATCATAATTATTCATTTTTATTATTATTTATACAGCCACCCTGTTTGCCGATTGACAAACGAGAGCTTTCCGTGAGCAATGCAGGAGACCTGGCCCAGCCTACAGATGCTCCCTACGCTCGGGTCAACAAACCGCCCCGGGCCTTACAGCAGAATCCCTCCTTCACTGACCCTGACCCTGACCCCAGCTTACTAGGAGCAGCAGCATCTATTGGTTCTTTTCCCAGCACTGCAAGAATAGCAGAACAGAAATATTGGCAACTAGAGCCTCTGCACACTTATGAGGAGACCCCGCACACACGCACCTGTGATGAGGAGATCGACTTCTACGCTATGGGGAGGCGCCGAGAAATGGCAATGGATGCAGGTGTAATGTAGAAGGTTTTTAATTGGTTGGAAACAGGAGCTAAACTGAATAAAACTAGGATAACATTCAAATTTACCTTTATATCACCAATGTCACAGGTCATATTAAACAAATTAAAAAGTTTTTCATATTAACAGGCTTCACTTGGCTAGTGGGGAGAAATCGGAAATGACTAAAATTGGATAAATATTTTATTACATGATACCACCAACACTGGCAGCCTGTATCTTTTTCAGTCTAGAAAACTAAGAAGAAGTTTTGCGTAGTGGCCTAGTGATTAGGGAGTTGCCCCTGTAACCTGAAGGTTGTGAGTTCAAATCCCACCACTGCTAGAGTCCTGACTGATGTACCTTTGAGGTACCGTCCCCACACACTGCTCCCTGACTGCCCCCATTGGTGGCAGCCCACAGCTTCACTTGGTGAAGGGGTTTAACACAAAGAAAGTATTTCACATAGTTCACACTCTGTGGTGTTTTCACGTGTGGCTAGAAGGGGCCGCTTTACTTTTCGTCAATGGCCCAAACATTTTTATACAGAGTTTATACTGTTTGAATTTAGGAAGGTATGTTCAATCTGTACATATTCCGACATTATTGCAGCTGATTTTAACTTCTGTTCAACAAACACGTATGTGTCATCTCTCTAGGAGACCTTTCTGGTAGTCACCTTTACTCAGAGGTCAACATTAAAGGCACCAGAGATGACCCGATGAGTGCACCAGCTCCTTCACCAATAAGGGCACCCTCCACAGTTAACTTCCCCCCTTCATCCACAAGACTCACCCCAAGCTTACCCTTAAGACCACCTCCTAGACATGCAGCCTTCCGACCTGACAGCAGTGCACAGGTATGACGGAGTTTAAGTTTCAAACACATACAGCCAGCTCCACTAGAAACAATAGTTGGTTAAAAAATGTTTTAAAAATATCTATTTAAGTCGTGGCTAATTAGCTCAGTCTGACACAGAACACATTAAAAAAATAAAGTCTCATCATAAAATAGGTCTTATAAAAATGCTTGCCAATTACTGTCACTTAATTTAATTCCATGTTCAGCGTTTAACACTAACAAGGTCTCTTTGCTTTTTGAGATTGGAGAGTACAGCGCAAGTAATTTCTGCGTTCAGTAAACCTTTTTAGTGTAAACATTTTTACATCAGTGCCAAACATTGCCACATTGTCAAAGAAGCCAGACATTTATGAGGAGAGAAGAAAATGTCATTTGAATTTTGAGATCCACCCTATAGAAACTTCATCGGTCACCTCATATTTGTACCCCAGCAAAATAGGAAGTCATGAACCACATAAGAGTTCCGGAATACTCCGCATGCTACTTTTCAAGGGATTTTCTAAATTCTTATTCTAAAAAATGCACTAAATCTACCTTAACTTACATTAATTCTTTTTCTTTTAAAGTGGATTTTACTCAGCTTTCCAGAGGTTGCCGGTGATTATAAAACTGACTGTATAAACAGTTTGTTGGAATTCAAAACGATCTTACATTAAAGTATTTCAAGTAGAACTGAATTCATGCTCTAATTAGGAGCAAGACTAGGCTTTAGACAAACTGATCTATGCAATTCATTTAAAAACAATGACAATGTTCACTTTCTATTTCTTTCTCAGAATTTTGGGAACCACTTGGAGCCTCCGCAGCCTGTGAACACGGACTTCTCTATATATGAGCAGATCCCAGAGAGACCTCCTAACTCCAGACCTCCTCTGCCACCTCCTAACCCCAAACGTTAAGACAAGATCATGTACCAGAACTCCCAGCGTGTGGTGGATGAACATATTCTGTGTATGAAGCATTTAAAGCTTTTTAGTGTTTTAACATTGTATATCGTACAGTGGAATAGATTTCATTTCAGTTTTGGGTGAGACGTACTGCTCACACATCCTGACCAATCATAAATGTTCTATACGAATTACCAGCATTAAGGGTTGTAACATTAGGAATTAAATGTTATCTAAATAAACGTTCAACAAAACCTCAACTTCAACTTGATGTTACTTTCCCCCATACAGGGAGTGCAGAATTATCCTCTGTATGCATGTTGTCTTACTCCAAGCTGTATAGGTTTGAAAGCCTACTACCAATTAAGCATATTAGGTGAT
>JBBPDH010032148.1:0-10345 GCA_037974565.1 Clupeocharax schoutedeni
ATCACATTATTTTTTCAGACTATGAAAAAAGCAGCCGAGCGCATCTGTTGTTGCTATAACAACAGCCGCAGCAGTATACTACTACTGTGTGGTGCAAAAATGTCGAGAAAGAGAAAGTTGCGTTGGCTTTTGAAGTTACCGGGAGGAGAATGTCGGGTCACAAAGACGTTTGTGGTGCAGGACATTATACGGGGAAGGAAACTGTCTGGTGCTTAACAGCAGTTTAGCCCAGGAGCTCCGGTTAGACGATGCATGGTTTGTGGCATATTTTAGGCTAAAGTCAGTCTGAAGACCTGCTACAAATCACTGCACCATCGACTGCAAAAAATGCAGTAAAGCGTTTTTTTCAAAAAAGTCCTGAGCACTTTTTTAGTTTATCTACCGGCACCGTCTCCAATTTTTCTTGTTGTTCGTGTTGTTATGGAAACAACAGGTCTCGGTACTCGCTTGGTACTCGCTCATTGGTCAGCTGTCAAAAAGGCGCTTGGCGTATTGCATTCTTTTCAGAAAAGATGAACTTTTTCCAACTTGAAAAGACGCTCTGAGCTACAGAAAAAGGCGGTGGCATTTTTAAAAAAAGCACTCGGGAAAAAAAAACGGTTCACTCCATAGGGTTATGATGTAAAACAGCTGCTGGCAGTTTGGAAAAAAAGCGTTTAGTTTTTATCTTTTAATGATTAATGATTATAATCAAAATAATCATTAGTTGCAGCCCTAGTGTCCACCAAAGCCTTGGCTGGGGGCTGGGGGGTAGGAGCAACCCCGGGAGGTCCACAGAGACTAAAATAGTCCAGGACAGATGAACAAATGACTGCTGATCCAATATGGATTAATGAGCTGGAACCCCAAAGGTGCTCGACCATAGCTGAGCAGAAGGTCAGCAGACTCAGACTAGAGGTGTAACTCAGCCTAAGAAAAAAAAGTAACAACAAAAAAAATCAGTTTCACTGGTCTTTCTTGGTTATTACTTTATTGCTGTTCTCTCACAATCCGGCTTCAAAGTGGCTTCATATAAGTATTTTTTATAATTTATATATATTATAATAAATAATTTATATAAATTAAAATAAATAAAAGTATAATTTAATTCCAGAAGAGCCTTCAGTCTGATGGACGGTGGTTAAGAAGTGTTTAAAGGAAAGAGGCAAAACAACTGGACATAGTTGGGCAGCTTGCAGTTTGGAGTTACAGATCACATCCTTTAAAACCTTTAATTCAACTACTATGCTACCACAGTTGCACACTTGCAATATAACTACAGACAAAAATAAAACTGAAATAAACTACCCAAAGTGAGTGATTTCATCTGGTCCAAAAAACTGGTTATAATGCATAATGATCCAAAAACTGGTCCAAAAACTGAAAGTGAAAGTAAACTAAATGTTGTGCTCCACCACAGATTTTACACTATATTTAGATAGTTTTCGAGCTATTAAACTATGCTGTGCTCTCTCAAACTTACCATTCTTAAGTATAACACTAAAACAAGTCTTTACACGAAAAATTACTTTCTAAACAAAATCAATGTCTTTGATAAATCCAAGTCAATCTTCATAGGAGGTCACAGAACTCGCAACGAACTGACCAGAAACCCAAGAGCAGCAAAGTTCTGCAAAGAACCAGAAATAGAAAAAAAAATAAAACCAAAATGAGAAACTGATCCAAATACATTAGTCAAATCAAGCCAAGGCAAGTTTATTGATACAGCCCATTATCGTACACAAAGGTCATTCAATACGCTTTACAGGAATAGATTAAAAAACAGTAGGCAGAAGGAGGAACCAAAGGAACAGGCAAAAGCCGAAAAACCATTAGGCAGACAGAAAGAAGAGTAAAGTGAGAAAAATCTAGGAGATCCATCGCACTGAGTCGGCGTCTCACTTTCTCTGGTTATCTGGTGTGAACCATTTTTATATTCTTTATCTGTTTATTAAGCTCTGTTTTTTAGTATTACCGTGCTATCATCATCTTACTCCTTTAGCTATCTATACTATACTTTAACTATACTGTAACGTTCTCAAACAAGGACGAGGTGTTTTTAATGCAAAGGGGTGTTTATTTGTGCTGTTGTCGGCCACAACCCACGCCGTACACATCCCGACTTATGAAAGAACCACACTTGAACCAGCGAGGCACTCTTCTGGCTCCCTCCTCTCCCTGTTCCCCCACACACACACACACACGGGGCGAATAACAGTTCGAAACGCAAAAAAGAATAAAGTGCAACTTTCACATTAAACACATTGTGATCCACAGCACAACAACATTCTGAACATGTTACAATACCATCTACTGCATTTGAATTTTTTTTCCTTCTTACTTACTGTATTTTAAGATGCTTTTAGTGGTATGCTAGGTTTACCAGTATTATTATTATTATTATTATTATTATTATTATTATTACTACTATAACCTGGACTGTTTCAGTGCCGAATCCACTTTAAAATCTCTCAATTTATGCTGATTGACGGCTAATAAAAATTCTCTGCAGGATGCCACACATTCATCTTCATAGATCTGATGAACAGTGTTCCAGGTTTAACGTGCCCCTCCCACCTCGTGTCTGTTTTCATTTCCCCCCTCTCCTCTCTCAGCACAGCTCTCTGAACCTCGTTAGCTCTTGCATCACAGGATTAATTGTTTTCATTTTCTATAATCTAGTCCCACTTCCAGTCGCGATGAGCAATGAGGACAACACAGTCCATAATTGTGCCGCTCCATCAACAGAACAGGGTTTCCACCCTTAAATCTTTCGAGACAACATTATGATTTAACCGGGCTTGATGTGCATTATGGGAAATTCAAGTGCGCATAGAATAAATAAGTCAGCCTGATGATATCGGTTTATTGACATTGCAGCATCTTCAGCTGCCTTCCTGGCTTAAGCTCGGAGTCCTTTGAGGATTGAGAAGTTTGGGTGAGGTCACTTGGTGGAGATTTTAAGTTGTCAGGGCATTTGGACGGGATTAACAAATCAATGACAGACTGTCGGACATGTTGCGGAAGATAGCGTGTTGGGGCATCAGCGTTAACTCTTTAATTCCCTCCAAAAAATCTTTCCGCAGGCATTCGCCCAAAGCCCACAGAGTACCTGCGGAACCTGTGCCAAGACCTCGCTGTACATGTTGTCTTTTAAGTAGGAGGTGTTTGGTGCCAAATTTTTCATTCTACTCCTTTATTCTGGAGCTATGAGACCATTGGAGCTAACCAACATTAAAAGTCAATCCATTTCTTTAAATATGTGCCAGGAGATGTGTCCATTACTCACCAGTGACACCACCCAGATACTCTTCCAGTTACTGTTCATCTGTAGACTGGACTGTAGAACATCTGGTCTTCAATACACCAGAATTCTTACACACCACTCCACTCCACTACCTGTGTCTCTCGATTGGATTTAACAATCCAATGTTCACTTATAAAGCCGAAAATGTTCCATTTTACCAATTAGCTCTGACCCGACCAGCTTAGCCTCTTAGACCACCAAGAACAGATGCGACCCGCCTCTTCCTGAAGGTTGAAGACCTACACCAAGACTTTCGCACTACAGTGCTGTAATGAACTTCCCCTGATCATCTGAACCCTCCTCCTTACTGAGGAGAACATCCACAGTTCTGTTACTCACAGCGTTTTCGTTTAATTCCACATTCAATTCCATTTGACAAAAAATGCTGCTGCAGTGTTTAGCTAAATAAGAGTTTTATTCATTTTTATATAAATCAGTTACACTGTGTTCAAAACCTTATCTAACACCTAATTAACAAACTTCATTCTTAGCAAGACTGGGCTGAGTGAAATTTTGGGGGTGTAATTACTTTAGCCTCATAGATTTAGTATGAAACAAACAAATGAACAAGCAGCACATTTCTATCAGTAAAATTAAGTTAATTTCATTTTTTTAAGCCAAATTGTTTCTTTAATATTGCCCAAGTTAGAGAGAGTTTGGAATGTTTTATTGTGGATGTCTAAAGAAAATACTAATGGTAAGCAACCAACATGTTTGTAGTGTTATGGTCAGCAATGTTCAAGGACATTGCCTAGTAAACCCTGGTTAAAGTTTACCATCGTAATGGAAACGGAGTGACCGGCAGCCTGTCGTAATTCCTACTCTTCCAATTTGTAGCGTCAAGCTTGCCCTCATTACCAAGCAAGAAAGTCTAGTCACAGAGAAATAAGGCTAATGAGCTGCCAGGCCGCTGGCTTTGCTGATCAACACGGAAGGAAAAAATATCAAATGCAAAGCTAAGACGAACACAAAGCTCCTCTGTGTGTTTGACTGAATAAATTCAACTCAGTGTTAAAGTACATAGAACCATGTTTTAAATATTTGTCCCATTTCTAAACCATATTGCAGTGGGTTTCCTGAACAGCAGCACTTCATATTTAAGTCAGCTCAGTTTTGTTGGTTTGGGATTTTTCATAGTAAACATTATCACCAAGGAGCCCAAATCCAGACCTCTAATGAGGATGCAGAGGAGAAAAAGTCTGAGGAAGAACCACTGAGAGGAAACAAGACAGCCAAACTAGACCATAGAATTATGGTTTAAGCAGCACAGATAGACATCAGTCATAAACTCTTCTGCCTAATGTTAGACAGGTGCCTCCCTTGTGTTGCCAAAACAGCTCTTGTTAAGCCTTGGACTCACATTTACATTCGTGGCATTTGGCAGACACTCTTATTCAGAGCGATATAGATCAGTGCTCCGCTAGTCCACAAATGTTCTTCAACCTGAAATCAACATCTGCTATTCAACCGAGTTACTGCCTAAACACCTAAACATCTCCTGTCGAGGAAAATTCAGAGATTAAGGCAAAAGTAAAGAAGGCAAAATCTCTGAAGGTGTGCTGTGGTATCTGCACCAAGATGTTAGCCCTGACTTTGTTCAGAACATCCCACAGATGCTCAATTTCTCAAACCATTCCTGAAAAATGTCTGTAGTGTAACAGGGTTCATCATCATCAGGCCACTAACATTAGGGAACACTGTTTCCAGGAAAGGGTGTATTTGATCTACAGTGATGTTTAGGTTGGTGGTCTATGTCAACGGAGCATCCTCATCAATGCAGGACCTGAGGTTTTTCAGCAGATCACCACCAAGAACACCTCCGCTACCTCTCCTGTATCACCTGGTGCATTCTGGAGCCATCAGTACCCCAGATAAGTGATAAACATTCGACTGGTCATCCACGTGACTTTAAATAAAATGTGATTAATCAGACCAGATCACAGTCTTCATTGCTTCATGGTCCAGGTCTAATGCTCACACTGTTGCTCTTCTGTGGGATTGGACCAGGCAGGCCGGCCTTCACTTCCCACATGCACCACTGAGCCCTGGGCACCTATCCCCGGTTCACTAGTTATGATTACTGATCACTGCGTACTTTGAACCTCTGAGAAGACCTGCCATTTTGAAGATGTTCTGACCCAGTTGTCTAGCCAACATAATTTAGTCCAAGAACTTCAAGAACAGACTGTTATCTCCCAGCCCTCACTTCACCTGTTAGTAGTTTTAGTATAACGGGTAATATGTTTGATATGAATGCAAGTCAAGTCAGGAAAAACTGCACCAGGATATACAGAAACATCATCTCTCATAATTACAAACACAATCGTGGATCAGTTGAAAGTTTAGAATCTGAACTTCCACATGGGTGATAACTGTGACTGGTTGAAACCTTTTATTATTGTACAAAAACAAATGTGTCAAACTAAGACAACAAGCACTGACAAATGTCACCAATTCATGAGCTAATAAAGTAGCCCCTCAAGTAAATTAAGAAATGATAATCAATTAACAAAGCTAATTAACATACATATTAAAAGGGTTTTGCTTATTACATATCACTTTTCCCTCAGTTCTTGGAGTCGTCTCTTGGAAGACCCTTGTGAATGAAATGGAACTGATCAAATAATTAGCAGTCACAAATGGTTAATAGACTGTAAGGTAAAATAAAGGCACCAGAAAGGATTTTTTTTTATCTTTAAAATATTTTTCACACACCCTGATGGCAAAGAAAATGGTTCTGTAACATCCTCCCTGTCTTTTCCCTGTTTTTGTCTATGATGTTGTTTATTTTCTCCATGTATTTCTGTTTGGTCTTGACCCTGCCTTCGCTCCACCCTTTATCCTGTTTACCTGGGTGTTGCTGAGCTTTGTTTGGTGCTCCTGTGTCACGCAGTTATTGTAATTAAAAAAAAAAACATGGAATAATAACAAAAAACACTACCGGGGTTTTAAAAGTGTCACATATAAACAAAAATGAACAAATGTCTTTTTATTTAGGTCTTAGAAACAAACAGAGAAAACAAATGATCTTTGAACCCGGGAGAACTTTCAGGATAGTCTCCACCCACAAGTGGGTGGGGTAAAAAACAGAGAAGGAGGGGCTCCGGAGAGCGGCCAAGCGGCAGTGAGCCAAGAGAAAGAGCAACAAACGGTGAGCATGTTGGAGAACAAACACTGGTTCTAGGCTGTTTACACCAACTATATTTACTGAAATAAGGGTTTACTGATACACTCTGATTTCTGAGGATAAACACCAGTTCTAGTCTGTTTTACACTGTTTATATTTACTGTGTTAATATTCAGCTCTGTATTTTAGCCCCCTTGTGTTCATGCTTTACACCCCAGTCTTTTATTTCATTTTGTTAATTCCCATGTTGGTTCAGGGTTCAGTGAGAAAAATGTGTTTTACAAAAAAAGTGTAGCAGAAAGGGGCCTTTAAGAATTTTTATTTTAATTTCAGTGCACTGTTTGTATAGAACATATTCATTTACTTTGGATTTATTCAGTCATTAACAGAACATTGAGAGGTAGTTGCTGTGCTTTTTCTGCTGGTGCTTCAGCAAACGTCTTTTTACTCGGTTTTCCAGTTGGCTTGCTGGAAGATTGTGTTGTGTGATATTTGTTCTGGAGTGCTTTGGAAAGTGTGTGATGCCGGTGGGGGGACAGGGTTATTAGATCTCTCCTCTGCGTGTCTTTCTCTATTTCTCTCTCTTTCACACACACACACACACACACACACACACACACATTATTAGGTCTCTCTGTGTGAGATCTGTGAAAAACGATGTGGGCAGCTCAACTCAGGCCAGGACCCCCGTATAGGAAGCCCCGACCTACACGCACTCTCCTCCAGACTCCAGTGAAGATCTTTCAGAAGAAAAAAAAACACTGAAAAATATCAAAGCATGCGAGTGTGAAGCTGTTTTATGAAATCAAATAAGATGAATTTCTGCTTTTTTTCAACATTCCCAGCTATTGCATTCAGTTAGAACCTGACCATAGGGGTCCCAAGTCCCGCTGGAGTCTTTTGCGGTGCCTCCATAAGTGGCCATGTACAAACAAACTGTACGCCGAATCAGTGCAAAAAACCCCCCAAAAAACGCCAAGGTCGGTGTTTACACATTCAAAATCTCCCCTCAGGGACGTGAGGATCTGTGAAGCTGTGGAAAAGCAAGCGCTGGACGGCCATCCGGGACCACCGGTCCAAACAAAACATCTTGGACCAGAGGGTCATGAGTTTTAATCCTACCTTCAGCACACCACTACTGGGTTCCTGAGCAAGACCCTTAACCCCAAGCTCCAGGGAGACTGTCCCCTGTAGTTAGGGAATGGAAGTTGCTTTGGATAAAAGCGTCTGATAAAATAGGTAAATTCTTCTCTAAAAAGTGATTCGGTAAGTCTCCGGTCTCATTTAAGGCAGTGTTTCCACCAAATGGGATTTTATATCTGTTTCAGAACTTCACTTGCTGCCCCCCGCACCCACACACACACACACATAATCCTCACAGCTAACCCAACACTTCTCGACCATGGAACATAACGCATATATACACTGATCTGTCCTGTTGTAAACAAACTACTCATACTCCAGTTGTGTCTGTAAATATCCTTCTGTTTATTAAATTATACATTCTTTGTTATGTTGCTGCTATATTTACACAATTATATTTATAGCTGTTCTACCTCTATTCTGTATTTTTATACACATCACTCCCTGCTAGAATACAGTAGGCGTCATATTACTGAAATCATACAGACTAGTACTGTAGCTGCTGATTGTACCAAATGTTGTCTTGTCCTGTTGTTTTGTTGCTCTTGTGTCTGGACATGTGTATTTTGTCCTGTGTCTGCACTTGTGCAGTCTTGTGGTTTCTGTTTTTGTTGTTTGTGTTGCTCTGTGGTCCTGGAGGAAAGCTGTTTTGCTCCACTGTGTGCTGTGTGTCTGATGATCTTGCTGGTCAGTTACAAGTGCCCTTGTGTTCCATTACAGAGGACTGAGATTCTGCTGTTGTGTTCTGTGTGGACATGAAACGCATAGTTAGTGGAGGGGAAGACAAGCATTGACAGGAAATCTCTGAAGAGACAGCATTCCGCCAGGACTGAGGCGGTTATGAAGACATGGGGAGGCATAGCAAAGTATTAGAGAAAAGATTATGCACCTCATTTTCTTTTTTGTCCCAGGGCCTAATAATAGTCATGAAAACCAAGCAATATACAACAGAAGCTGGAGAAAATTGGAAACTGATAAAATAATTAGCCAGTGCTTAATGAGTCAATTATCTTAATGAGTTAGTGAGTTGATAATGAGTTATCAAAAGAAAAAGCACCCATGAGTTGTTCCCCAAGTCAGTCTCCCTAAACACTAGGGGAATGTCAAATCATGTGTGAGTATTAAAATTCCAACCACTCCAGAAAAGAATGAGCCCATTTATAATGGATGCATTTCTTTGATTTTACCTCTCCCCTGTTAATGAACACAACTTCCCACTTGTGACAAATAAAGTTATACCTCATCATGCAAAAAGACCTATAGACCTCACTAATCTCTTCCATGACTGCATTTTCAATGTTCATTTATTCATTTTTTATGTATTTTTTAATTTAATTTATTCCTTCTATTATTTTATGTTTTACTCAGTTTCGATTTTTGTTCTATTCCTGTAGAGAATTGAATGACCTTTGTGTATGATAATGTGCTATATACATGAATTTGACTTGACTTATTTAACAGAACCAACTGCTACAGAAAATTATTTACTACTTGAAGGCGCTCAACACAGTGCTTGTTATTGAAATAAGTTGGTCAACTTCATGTAAATTAGGGCCAAACATAAACATCACATAATTTCCCTGGGGTGAGTGCAGTTTCCAAATTTTATTACCGACATGGAGTGAGAGCAACAGTGTTTGCATGACTGCATTAATCATAAACACAGCCAGTGGCTCTGACTCTGACTCCCCCACAGTGGCAGCTTTTGCTCTCATTCATACACATTGTGGATTCTTATTAGAGAAAAAGAAGCCTTGAGGGGAAAAGAAGCCTTTCATCTTGCCTTTGCTTTTGTTAGTTTGCTGCTTGTTGATTTATTGCATGGTTCTTTTATATCCTATTTACAAAGCGCCATTGATATATTTTGAAACACATATTTGAAATGAAGAGAGTTTAAGCTTTCCAATGATGTTACTTATATGTTCTATAATGTTTCTTATATGTTTATTTCTTGGACTAATGCCATATTCGAGTTAAGCTTTCCCCTCCACCGGCCATGCTGACTGCTTACAGCTTTTCTCAGCTTTGTTATGCTTTGCACGAGTCCTATTCCCAGTTGCCTTTATCCTCCTTGGCTCAGTTGGCAGGTTAGATTCCACTTTTTACTGTTTTTCAGCATTTTATGGCTGGCAGGTTGTCTTTTCTCATCTTTCAAACTGGTCAGGTGTCGGCCTGGTTCTGGCTACATGGCCTGCTTTGTGTTGGCTTGGCTGGATGTCATCTGTTGGCACAGTTTTCAGGAGTTATGTTCATACTGGTACAACTATAGCTTGAGACCCCCGAACTGTGAACCTCTCTTCCCCAGAGCTTATCTTCCCACATTTAAAACTATTTAAAAACTATTTAAGTATTTTCGTTCTGATTTTTTCTCTCTGTAAATTGTCTGTAAATTTTAAAAGGCTATATTCAACTTTAACTTCTTGTTGATTGTAGGATGGAAATAAATCAGTTTAGCAACATATTATATTTTGGGGGGTTAAATAGGTCTGGTTATTTTTTCTATAAACTGTTCTTCTAAATGTTTTTTCAGTGCAATAATCTCTATGGATTAGATTTTTTAGTAGTACATAATTATACATTTGCTGTGTGAAAATTACTAATGATGGCGTTGGTTGTACTAACACACAATAAAGAGTTTGTTAAGATCCTGTTTTTTGATCTTATCAGCACACAATTAGCAATATTTTTTCCATGTAGGATTAAGTGCTTTCCAGAGTTTGCTGCATTAGTTCTAATAAGACTTCAATAAGTCACAAATGCTGCAAGTGTTAGGTTTCCGGTCAGTGGCA
>JBBPDH010032238.1:0-10342 GCA_037974565.1 Clupeocharax schoutedeni
TACCCCCACCCCTACTCACCTCGGGGGCAAGGAAAAAAAGTTCAGGCTCAGGAATTTTTTCCACTATCAGCCCTGCATAACAACACACATAATGAATTTTTTTTACTTTAAACCTGGCAACATTTTTATATAATTACAGCAGGTGAGAATAACTGCAGCACTGGTATGAACAAAGTCACAAGACATTAGAATGTGGAGTGTGGGCTAGGCAGAAGACTATAAGTCATGGTATACAGGGTGAAACCACTACTACTAAAAGTGGCTTGTGCATGACGGAAGTACTCACTTTGAGACATGCGGAAGATGTCCTGTGAAATAAAAGACACAGGAGAAGATGGGGAGAAAAAAGGAAGATGGAATGAGTTAGACAGAGATTCTGACACATTCCTGCACACAGTCCTGTGCGGTGGCTGATCTGTTTACAGCAGCACAGAGAGCAACAGCCTGACAGTGTGTCATTACACCAGGATCAGTTCAGGCCCAGGCCTACACAGGCCCATAAACACACACACACACACACACACAGAGAGAGAGAGAGAGCAAAGAAAGCAAAGAAAAGAGCCTCATAACTCAACCTGAGCAAACATGCAAAAATGCCCCATGTTTCTATTATTAGATGAAAATAAATGTAATGAATTCAATGGGCCGTCAAGTTGTACTACAGTGTGAGCTTCACTTCTCACATGTTTTCTTGTACTATCAGCAGTTTTCTCTCTAACATTATGGCTGTAATATCTAATGACGTGGGTGTTTACCTCACCTCCTTTCTCTTTAATGATGATTCTACCCTGCAGCTCTGTCTCACACAGCAGACCTCAAACAGCTGGGGCTTCCCGCAGAAAGCAGGCTATATGCAGACTGTACTCAGACTTTATGCCGTGTGCAAATACACCTACTTTACCCACAGATAAACACCAGTTAATGAGTGCTGCTGTCTATGAATGAGGGTGATTTTAAGAAAGCAAGTAAGACAATGCTCACTGCATAATAATATACTATATATGTAGCAGACTGTTCCGTGCCACAGCACGTATTGTGCTTTTCTGTCTCTTTCTCTCTCTCTCTCTTTCTCCTATTCACCGTAGAGAAGAGAAGAGAGAGAGGGAGAGACACAGAGAGGAAGAGAGAGAGAGGGAGGGAGGGTCCATATTCAGACATGTTTTTTGCTTTTTTGTATATTTTGTGTGGACATTTTGAGAATTTGGAGGCATTTGTGGTCAATTTGGATCCATCACTGTATAAATAAATATACATATGGTCACTTTGTGTATCCAAAAATGCAACTTTACAGAAAAGGCAAAAACCTTCTTATCTAATGATGGACATCTTAACTTATTGAGACATTTTGTTTAGGTGGGTAGAGATTTTGTTCATTTCCATCCACAAGCTATGACCCCTTCATCATTCCTTAATTGTGCAGTGTATCTTTTTGAACCACTGCTAATGCAGTTGTATTAGACAGCTCAACACATTTGGAGGAGAACACTCCCTGCTAATTATGTTATGTCAGCTTGCAGACACCGTTAACTAGCATCATCCTACCCACCCAGAGACAGTCATCCTCTTGTGCTCTTTTAGACACTTGGCAACAGAGACTGAATTAATTTCCCAAAGATAGGGCCAACACAGTCACGCCACTAAGAAGCCCCTGTTATGGGCCACTTCTATTAGTGTATTCATCATAAAATGTATTCTGATAGTGTGAGCAGTGGATATATTGTGTTTCTTTTAAATAAAGCTGTAAGATTTTGCTTTCTTGGATCCATCTGCCTGAACACAAATGATAACGACAGACATTCTAATTGCTGATTGTCTACTGAAGCTTTTTTTTTCACTAAAAACACATTTACTACACTTGTGGCAAAGGTACACACATGCTATTTTCTGGTCCAGTGTGGGTTAAAAACAGGGTGCTATAGGATGCAATTTCTCTTGGCTAGAGACTAGTCCATGATTGACCAGACACAAATGTCCACCATTCCAGACAACCACATTAAAAGAAGCAGGCCGAAAGAGAAGTACAGCAGAGTTTAACCCAACAAGGTAATGAAGTAGGGTTTAAAATATTAACGGCGATATTTTTTTTATCGCGCGTTAAGAATCTCACGCGTTAACGCGCGTTATCGTCGTTAACGGTCCAGCTCTAATATATATGTATTAAATATAAATGTATTTAAATATACACAGGTCACATGTTTCTCTCATCTTGCAGATCCACTCATTTATATCAATACCATCTATACATAATAAATTCTCTGTTGTATCCTGGGTAAAATGACTGGATCATGATGTAGGTATTTTATTGGATTGGTTTGGGGATGTGGGATGCAGAAATCCTTGGGGTGACTACTGAATAGTGTTTGAAAGTAATGTTTGGCTCATTTTTAAAGTAAAAAGGCAAAATGTGGACTCAAAACTTAGCTCATGATCTACTGAACCAGATAGAAAATGTAAATTTGACTTTTCACTGAACTGTACTCCTCAGTACCTAAAGCTTTTTAAAGTTATCTTTAGATATGTGCCCTCCAATAAAGGCCAAAATGCATGTGTGTATTATTACACCCTGGAATATCCCCTTGATATTAGTAGTAGATGTAGAAAGTTACTATATATAGACAATCCCTCCAACAATGTGCTGGAGAGGGTGAGAGAGAGAAGAAGCGAAAGACTTATATATATATATATATATAGGAGAGAGAGAGAGAGAGAGAGAGAGAGAGAGAGAGAGAGAGAGAGAGAGAGAGAGAGAGAGGATTGAATGAAAAGGGCGTGAGCGAGGTGTGGGCATATGTCCATCCAGCCCAGTTATGTACTGTATTTAAGTTTGTTTCTATTCCTGAGTGAAATGACAGAGCTGCTGATAAATTGCCACACAGGAGATACAAAACAACACACACCCAGCAATACACATGCAGACTACTAAGAACAAACACAGGCCATTGGCCAGAGATATAATATTGAAAATAATAATAATAGAAATAACAATACCAGCAGCAACAACACTGACAACACCACCGTCATCACCACCACCAACAATAATTATAATAATACATATAGCTGCATGCTGCAATGATGGGTCTTCTGACGATATTAAAGCTAAGCTTGGAGAAGAAATACAGCAGTTTCTTTGCTTCTTGTATGGGTCCGTCTGTGTATATAAGTATAAGTTTAAGTCTGTTTATGACCTCAATTTCTGTTAGTCAGGAAGGGATAATCAAGCTACAGTACGAAGGAAACTTAAGTAAAATGTCAAATAAAATTCCAGGGAAAGTACAAGACTTTAGCAGTGTATCAGCTGACTGACTGTATATAGAGTAGACGGAAATGTGTACATTTGATTTTCATCAAACTATTACTTTCACTTGTACTGTATGTGTGTAAATGTTATTTTTTTAAAGCACTGAGGGTTGAATGTCAGTTGCTCTTGTCATTACATGATCAATAACAAATATTGAAGGATGATGTCTGTTATTCTAAAAAAAAAATGAGAGAGAGAGATGTTTCTGATTCTTTAAAATCAGAAACGCCATTCATTTTTTCCACTTAATTGGCTTGAGTTGAGATTCTTTTACACATAAACCTCAGGGAAACATTAATTTATTAATGAATATGCGAAACCCATCATGTCTTCTCAGCTAGCACAGCTTGTATCAGATGCAAGTGTTCTTACTGTAAACAAGAAAACTTGCCTGCAGCAGAGGCTTCTCCCCAGTGCCTCGCTGGATTAAGGGCCGACCCATCAAATGAAAATAAATAGAGAAGGCACATGGGGAGTATCATGTAGGAATCTGAATGAGCTACACCTCCTGAGACACAGCAAGAATGTGTGTGAATAGAAACCTGCAATTGGCCTGACTTTCTAACCATGCACTAGCACAAGCCCACACAAATGCACACACAGGTTGACAGTGACATGGGAGTAGTCTTGCTTCTCCTGCACAACTTCATACATGTATAATTACGATGTTCTGAAATAGCACTGTTGTCTAGTGAAGGGGGGGCGGGGCCGTGGGCCGAGGGCGCAGCCTGCCTGGGAGGAAGTGGCCCCGAAAAAAGCCAGAAAAAACCACCAGGGGAGGGGTGCCATTGGCACTGTTTACTGGTTTTGATTCACTCAGATGAGACAACCACAGTCCTGGGACATGGGCCCCCAGGGACTGGAGCAGTGAGCTAACACCAGCCTGAGCGTAGGAAGGAAGCACACATTACACACTGAGATATGAATCACACCACAGCTTCAGGCATCCATCTATTATCTACAGTTCATAACCAAACAATACACGTGTAAGTCTGCTGAGTCACATTCTGACAAAGCAAATGGACACCAAACATCCTGGCCAAAGCTCCAAAGCCAAAGCTGTGCTGAGAACTGTTGGACAGCTACACTAATCTGTAAGCATTAGACATTGTCCTGAGAAACATATGATGTAATGTTAGCTTGCATTCTGTAAAGCAGTAGTTAGATATATAATCTAATTTACATTTTTACCCCAAATATAACTGATTAGCACTAGTTAATTGACTCAATTAATGTACTGGAACTATGATACTAATGTAGCTGATGAACTACGTAGCTTATATACGCTTATACATTGTGCTAAATACCTAAATATTCACACACTTATCTCAAACCATACTGAGTTGTAATCTCAAATAAACTTGCTGGTTTCTGACATACAGATCTATTAAATGGACAAAATTCGGTTGTGTAGCTAACAGTTGCAGCCATCTTGAAGCCTTTGTTGACATTTCTGACCATTTTACAGATAACAGAATGCCCTACAGTGCCAAAAACAACATATGTCCATTTGAGATCAACGCCTTCGTAAGATTTGCGTCATCTATGATGATTTAGGCACATAGCTTGCATGCACATCAGCCTCGTTTCCAAAGCAAAAGTGAAGAACTTTATCTATGGTTTACTTTCCATTTTGCTGCAAATGGATGGTTTCCTATTACAGTTGCGGTTCCCGACCAGCTTTATCCTTTGGGACATCAGTAAATGAAGGAAATGAAGCTGTACAGTCCATGGAATTGTATGTGGAAAAGGTCTACAGCAGTAGCCTACATGTGCATGTTTCTTGCGGAAAGCAGAATTCAAGCCTCTAATGACGCTACACTTCTTGCACGAACAGATTGCAATCTTTCCAAGAATCATCTCAAGACTGTTATTTTCACGGAACAACCCTTGCGGGAAATAGTCAGAGAAGTTATGTCCGGCACCAAAGCGTTTAGGTTCAAAAGCTGAGGGAGACATGCACGCGCACACACAGCGCTTTCAGCAGACAAGTGCAAATGTATTGAAATGGTAACTGTTCCCAGTGTGTCGCCATCACTGCTGTCTTGTGCTCTTGTTATGTGGTGTAGTGGGGAAGAGGAACATGTGGAAGCCATTAGCACACTGACAGCCACTGGGACATCAGAGTGCCACATTGATGTCCTGAGCTGAGGGACGGAAAGGTCTTCACAAGCTCTTTCTGTTGCTTTTAAGCACTAGAGGCCTCTGAATCTGGCATCACTTTGAAGGCGACACCATGCCCAAATTAGGAGTTCCGGGTAATTATTTATTCTATGGGAAATTGCAGCTTTTACACCATTTAGTAAAACAAAAACGTCCCACTCAGTTTTTTTTATATCAGAAACGCCATTCATGTTTCCAATAAACACACACACCAGAAGTTCCTTGATGCCGTCTACAATAAGACAATTTGAGCTGGACTATTTTTACCTGCAGAGGTACAATAATGTCATTTGTAATGGATTTGACTGGAAGGTGGCTTCATTACCATGAATAGCCCAAAGAAACCTTGTGCTTACACGTTTTTTGTGTCCAGTTGTGGCTTGACACCAAGCTCACCTTAAAGACAAAAACTGTCAGCAAAGTTCAACTTTATGCAAATGAGGTGAGTTCTGTGTGATTCTACCCAGTCAGAAGGAGGATGTGTTCTTCTGAGGCTGCATGGTGATGCAGTAGGCAGTTCTGTAACCTCACAGCAAGAAGGTCCTGGGTTCAATTCCCAGCCCGGCCGCCAATGATCCTTTCTGTGTGGGTTTCCTCTGTTTTTCTCTCGCTGTTCAAGGACTTACCCATCTGATGAATTGGAGATGCTAGAATTGCCCCTAGGTGTTTGTGTGTCTGCCCTGTGATGGACAGCATGTTTCTCTATGAGCGCTAGGATACGCTCCAACCATTGTTCTGAATTTTTTTCCTTTATTTACTTTCCCATTTTTCAGTTTAGTTTTAGTTTAACAAGTACTTCCAGTACTTTGTTACATTTAAATTTTGTATTAAAAAGTCATTTTATTTCATTTTAGTATTATTCATTTGGATATTATGAGGATATTATTATTGATTATTGATCATGATGAAAGAATGCATGATGAAAATATGACTCACAAAATGATTAGCACCTGGTGCTAAATCGATGCAAAGCAAAACTGTAAGTGGTCTGTGTTTGTGGAGGTCTGGATGTGCAGCCGTGAGTCTGCTGCTCCTTTCTCGACTTTGTCATGTGCTTCTCTGTGAGAGCTTCTTAGGTTAACTTTCAAATTAGTGGGATTTTTCCCGTTTAGCTGTATCCCACAAATGTAACCATCAGTCTTCCTTATGACACATTCACTTTTATCTGCTATGAAGTCGCTTTCAATATATACCCAAAAATACTGGGCTGCGAAGCTTTCTGCCAGGAACCTCGGCCATCATAATTCCTACCTCAACCATGATCTTCTGCAGCTGCCGCAGCGGCCGCTGTGCTATGGCCTTTAGGACCCGTTCCATTATGTCCAAGAGTCAAACTGAACAGGACACAGCAGAAGTCGAGGCGGAAAGCAAAACAACAACGAAAACAAAGTTGGTTTTACCTGTAATTGTATGTCATTTTAATTTTGCATTTTACTTGTATTATAATACATTTTCACTGTTTTAGTTTTAGTCCTAGTTTTCAATATCTGTAATAACACTGGCCTCAGCTACTCTGCTACTCTGGTTGAGGATAAGTCATTCGGATGGATGTGTTTCTCTTATGTTTTGCTTTTATATTACTGCGTGCAAATACTGTGTCTGGTGCATTATTACTGCTCAGTGCCTTCAGTCATTGGGTGAATGATTTAAATTCCATAATCAACACCTAATTTAATCTAAGAGCCAAACCTCTTTTTACTTCGGTGGATAGAGCTGCAAATAAAACTTCCATGTGCTTCCATGAGGAAAGAGGTCTAGAAATAGTTATGTGAACACTTTGCCACAGATAAAACCACCATTTACTGTAATAATGTTGTTTGTATTGGTTGTAAAGTAAGTGTTTTAACACTAACGTAACACTACTGCCCAGAAGTAAACAGCTTTTAAGCATAATTTTCTTGGGTGCCAAAGACATTTGCACAGTACTGTGCATATACATACAGTAACCCACGTATAGTGAAATATACTATATACTACTATGTTGTGGTAAAAAAAAAAAAAAAATGTGCCCAAACATGCTCCCAAACACTTTAATTTCATTTTAAACTCATTAGCCTTAAAGAAAATGTAAAGATAAACCCGTATCCGTACTGTACAGTTTACACTGAACTCCTGCAGCGCTAGAATGTAAATACCGATATTATCACTGTAAGACTGTAATTCATGTTTTCTTTGGTATGCACTGTACATTTCATTGGCATAAGCAGTTAAATACAGTAATACATTCATTAAACTTACAGTAATGAAACTACAGGGCTTTAAGAAGTACAAAATGAAAAACACGAGGACGCGCGAGATGCTAAAAGGGGAATTCTGGGCAGCAGCCAAATAGCAACCAAGGAAAAATTGGCTACTCGGATTGGCTATTTTCACGTCTGAGAATGGTGGCGAAGAAAGCTGTGACGTCCGGGCCTCATTCGCCACGCCCCCTCATCCTCGTGCAGGGTTCATGTTAAGGCATGGTGCTTAGCAACCCAGCACAAGGACGAGGGGAGCATATCTGCCTTTTCCGCTTATGTGCAGCGATTCCACAAAAATAGTTTGTTTGGTTCCATGAAAAAATCAGCGTGAGACTGAAATCATGACTGTTGATCCACAAATAAGCATGTTTGTATATACAAAAAAATAAGCTTCTGTTTAGATGTTTGTATTGTTTGTATAGTGTACTTTCTATATTATACTGTATAGCTTTTATTCTATTGTTCATGCTGCTCTTACGTTTGTACTGTCCAAATGCAAATGTCACAATTGTGGGACTAATAATTTTATAAAAATAATCTTATAAAACATTTTCTTAAATTTCTATTTCTGTATTAGCACTGTAGCTCTCTTAGCCGACATGGAGGACAACCCAACTATAGCTGTTGCTCCACTAATGGAGAGTAGCAAGTGCTACTAGTTTCTGATTGCAAATGGTATATAGCTACCTATTTTGGTGGAAATTACGTACACATTGATGATACATTAACAGGCCTGCCTTCAGGGAAAACACAATGAATAAAGCAAAGACTATGCAAATTTAACATAAATGCATATAAAATATAATGTATATTATATTATTTTAGTAAATTAATGAATCTGCTGTTAGTACATTGGTGCCCATTTCAGAACTATGTTGTTATTAGATCGTAGATCATAGTGTTGATGTTGTTCATAGCAATGCATGTCCTTATATGCTCTATTCAATTTACACAACAGTTCTACTCCCTGAAGTTTGTATCAAATGTGGTATAATAATTTATGTAATAGCATCATCAAACCTCAAAGTTTTTATTTAGACTTGGTTAAGGTTAGGGAATGTTGAGTCAGTTGTTCCAAATAACAAATAAAATGCTTTCTAAGGTATTTGTTTTCTTCAGTGAAACAAATTGCGGTTAGCATGAATCATCATTTAGCAACCGGTGCTCAGAGGAATCATACAGTTAGAGTGGCAAACAAATCAATTGCAGGTAGAACAATTCTCAGCCAATCAGATCATTCTGTCAGGTCTAGGCTTTAATGAAACACCAGTACGTGTCTTTTAGTGGAGCTGTTAACTGTGTGACTGGGAAATCAGTTCAGACAGAACTACTGTTACTGAGGGACTGTAGCTTTGTCCCTGTTTAGCATTTCAAAAGCAAATTCACACATTAAAATAGTAACACTGCAGCATCAGGAGCTTGTTGAAATGGGATGAGTGGGATAGCTTGTGAAGGCTGTTTTTGTCAGATTGATTTTGAACATATTTTTGAAACGTAGTGGTTTAGGGTTTATAGAGCTCTCCCCCAAAAGTTATGGCCGGTACTTGTGGCAAAGCTGCCACCTAGGGGCAGCCATCAAATACTGCAGGTGTTAATAATAATAACATTAACAATAAAAATAACAAAATACCAACAACAACCATAATAATAATATTCCATATACTAGAAGTTTGAAGCTGTAATGTTTTATCAACATATGCTTTATGTTTCTGTCCACTTTATTGTTGATTAAACCCACTGTAATGCACTTACAATTTCTTTGCCTCTATCCTTTTCATGTATATTTATATCTTTATCTAGATTTGTATCTATCATGCTGTCTTTTGATACTGCAGGTCACACACACAATATTTTAACTGTGTATCATGCGACTGCTCTCAAGTCTATTTTAACTAGTTTGTCTATATTTTCACTTGTTTTTGCTTGAATCAATCATTATTTGTGTCAAATTAAACTCTGTTCCAATAATTTCCCTTGATGAAGACTGACAAATCATTCAACATAGATTATGTTTTATGGAAAAATAGTGTCCTCATATATATTATTCTTAAATGGCCTATTTAATTGAAGGGATAACGGGATGATTTTGGTCCGTAAAAGCACATAAAAATCAGGTGTTGACCCTGGGAGTAAAACATTACATGTGAACAAATGATGAGATCTGGTTATGAAAACCCCCACTCTGCTTTAGGACAGTCCTGGATCTTTACACGTCTACGATAGGCTAACAAGCATGCTGGGTGACAGAGAGAAACAGGAGGAATGAGAGAAGTACTGAAGATGGAAATGTGTTAAAAACTGTTCCCTCGGGCCATCCCGAAGGCAGCCAGAACCGCCCAGAGGGCCTCATAATGCCTGTCACTCTGACCTGCGCTGCTGCCAGACAGGTGCTCATATCGAGCTTCACGCTTCAGAACACGCGGCGGACCCATGAGCCACTCATTCCCTCAGGCTAACACCAAGGTCAGACCTGCAAAAGCACAGAGATGTGTGAACATTAGAAATATGGTTTTCTGCTGCAGAACCTGATGCCGTGATATTTGTAGCTAGATTAGGTGTTAATAAGAAGTCATTATAAATGTGTATATATATATATATATATATATATATATATATATATCCGAGCTGGGAAGTTCACGCG